>LPNX010614039.1:20775-38290 GCA_001517045.1 Pseudotsuga menziesii | reverse complement strand
AAAAAAAAAAAAAAATCATGAGAATTGGACTTTTGGGGGCATTTTTTAAACCCCTCCCCCCACCGCCCCCCCCTCCCCCACAAAAAAAAGGTCCAATTCTCAGGACTTTTGGGGGGAGGGGGGGTTGGAAAGACCCTCCATAAAGGTTCTTTTTTAGGCGGTTTTTAAACCCCCCCTCAAAAAAATTAATGATAAATGAACTATTGGGGGAATTTGTGTTAAAGCCACCCCCAATTGTCATTATAATTGGACTTTTGGGGGTGGTTGTTTGAAACCCACCCCCAAATGGCATGATAATTGGGCTATTGGGGGCGGTTGTTTTAAAGTCACTCCCAAAAATTATTGGAATTTGGACTTGTGGGGGCGGTATTGATAAAGCCGCCCTCAAAAGTCCAATTGTCATGAATTTTTTTGGGGGGGTTGAGTCAAACCCCCCACCATAAAGGTCCTTTTTAAAACTCATGAGAATTTGGACTTTTGGGGGTGGTGGTTATAAATCCACTCTCAAAAGTCCAATTGTCATGATTTTTTTTTTGCGGGGGGGGGGGGTAATTAAAATACCCCCCCTAAAGGTCCTTTTCAAGGTGGTTTTTACAAAAACCCTTAAAAGTCATGAGAATTTAGACTTGTGGGGGCGGTGGTTATAAAGATGCCATTAAAAGTCCAATTGTAATGACTTTTTTTTTTGGGGGGGGGGGGGGTTGGGGTTGAAATACCCCCCCCCTAAAGGTCCTTTGCAAGGACGTTTAAAAAAAACCTTAAAATTCATGATAATTGGACTTTTGGGGGCGGTTGTTTTAAAGTCACCCCTATTAAAGTCCAATTGTCATGCCTTTCCAGGGGTGTTGAAAGACCCCTCGTAAAATTCCTTTTCAAGGCGGGTTTTAAACCCTCCCCCCAAGCCAACAAAAAAGTAGGGATTATAGGTTTTCTTGGTTTCCATATGTCCCCATCAATTTCATAGAGGAGCCATATGGCCTAAGACATGAGCAATTTTCCTTATACCGTGGCCTAGGAATTCAGAATTATATGCGAACTGTTATACCTTAAAAATATAATCTAGGAGTGTGTTAAGAACAAGCTATTAACTAGGGAATGAAGGAATAAAAATCTTGTCGAGTTAGTAAAATATTGGCGCTTACATCTACACATATACTAACTACATTTGTTGAGCCTAAATAAAATCCCTAAGAAACCCTAAACATACCCAAACAACAAATTCATAACACTCTAGAACAACACATACATGCATATAACGTCCACCATCAATTTGTAAAATTGACATTGTGTCAATAGGAACTTTACATAGACAACATGTGTGAGATGTGATAAGATAAGCCAAAAAATATCCATCATAACTTGTTATCTACCAAGTGTCGAAGGGGATAGTAAAAATTTGCAAAACGTAAATGTTAATTTTGATCACTTTCATAAAATAGAATGTCATGCAAATTAAGTCAAAATAAGTAGTGAATTACCTAAGAAAAAAAACCTTACATCTATTTGGGTATCCCCTAAAACTCTATATATTTAAAGAATAAGGTAAAACAAAACTTATATTAGCTATTGCCTCTGAAGGTGCAATCCCGACTTCAAGCTTTGAGGTAATAACAGTCTAATCAAAGGCTTTGTAATCAATCCAAAGACCTGAGGACATTAGAATTATTGTAATTGCAATTTTTGTGTGATGCTACATGTTATTATGTAGAAGGAATACATGTCCACAAACAACATAAAATTAGTTCATATCTCCCTATGATCACTGAATGCATAGTCCCCCAGACCTCCAATTCAACCAAGAATGAAGCGCATTATTGGATCTAATCATCGACGAAAACAATCAGTGGTATCCACAACCTTTGCACCAAGCACCATACTCTATAATTCTCATAACTTGCTTACACACACTAAATATCACAATTTAACATGCAAAGAAACCATCTCAATAAAAATTTATCCCCTGTAGTGACCTCTGTCCCAATAGATGGATTAGGAGCCCCGAAACAAATGTGATGGTCTAATACCATTGATTTTCACATCAAACCATGGGACATGTATCGAGACCATACTTGGTAGTTTAAACCTCAAAATACTAACAATATCACACTTGAAAGCAAAAATTCCTTATGGAGGGCATGTATGTTAGTTTGGGGCCCCATAAATGGACAATGAGCTCCTCATGAAAATATGTAATGTGATATTTTATATGTGGATGACCTATACCAAGGAATGGGACTTTAGAACCATCCTTAGTTTGTTGATCCTAAAAATGATGACCATATATCACATGTATGCTAAATATTCCTTATAGAAGCTTTATGTGGTGGCCTAGAAGACCGTGCATGGACCATGAGACCTATATGGGATAGGTAAAGATAACTTATACCCTTACTTTAAATATTGGTTCATAAAAACCATCCTTAGTGTTACAAATGTTGATATGGACACCATATTCCTCATGCAGGTTAAGATTTTCCTATGAAGGGCTTATGTGATAACTAAGGCCCTACACATTGCTCATGAGCCATAGAGGAAAATATTGGTGTAAGGATTTGGATTTTTGCATTGGACCATTGAATGGGAAATGAGAAATACACTTAGCATCCCATAGATTTAAACGCGCACCATATCCCTCTCACATGTAAAAATATGGTGTCTCGAGGCCTCGCACATCGCCCATGAGATTCAAGGACAAATGCTATGGAGAAACAACCTATATCTTGGCATAAAACCATGTCTTAGGCACTAAAACTAACCTCTAATATGGAAAACCTAAAAATCACCACCATAATGCACTCGTGGGATGAAATTTACTACTAATTTCTTATGTGGTTGTTGTGGCCCATTCATGACCCACGAGCTTTACAAAAAACTATTATGGATCAAGACCTTGTCTTTAAAACCTAAACCGTTTTATGATCCTGAAGACCATCTATGGTGTGCTAAAGCTTGAAAGAAACACCACATCTCACTCATATTCCAAATATTCCCTTTGTATACTTATGTGGTGGTCCAAGGTCCCATGTATGGACCATGAGATCCAAAGACAAATATTATAGGCCAATAACTTGTATTTTTGTATCAACCCTAGCTTGGACACCAAGAAGCACCCCTACGATGAATCCAGAGATCAATAGAACCAATATACTACCAACGAAATCCATGGCTGACAAAGAATCAACTGATGCCACTGATGTGAGCATGGAAAACATTCATACCATGGGGAATCTTGATTTTGAAGTATATNTCTGCTCATCCATAATACCTAGGGGTTTCCCTTTTGCTAAAATGGGTAACAACGATAGGATTTCTCATCGATTCCTCCTTATCAATAGGTTTATGTGGTCGGAAGTTGTGTTGGATCGCCAATTGTTTTGATGAAGATTGTGCAATTCAACTCATGGAAGAAGCTACAAAGACGTGGGACTCTAGATGTTATTCCTAAGGATGAGGATGATACCGATAAAGTGCATATTAAGAGCATCATACCGAGCAATCACCATTCACAACAGGTATGATTTTGGGTTGAGATTTTTCATATAACATCATATTGACTTCCTAGATCTGAGGTCCAATGGGTAATTGTGATTGTAAGTGTTCAACAAGTCATCACATGTTGTTGTTACCACTAAACGATATCTTCCCTATCCGAAATGTGCTGACCTTTGGTTTCTACAACCATGTCTTTATTTTTCACTTAATTGCAATTTTGTTTTTATTTCTTTATTTGTTTGTTTTGAAAGATTGTAGGGGAATATAAGCATCATGTCTTCCCCTGCCTTAATTTTGGTCTTAAATATATTTCCATGTCCAAAGGAGTCCACACCTATTGGAATTGAAGGGGATGGGCCTTTTTGTACCACTTGTCACATCTCCCCCATGCAAAGGACTGGTGCAATAAATCCCCCACGATTTCCTCTCTCCATCCATTTCATCGTTGTGACAACATGAATTACCTCCCACATTTGTCTAATTGTTCCTCCTGCATGTGATCATTCAAAGATCAACAGTTGGTTAATGCTTGTCATGTTATGATTAGTAATTGGAGAGGAAAATGGGCCTTATAGTTAAGCCCAAGTGATTGATGCCCATTCTCAGTTTATTTTAATAATAATTATAGTAATTGTGATCTTCACGATGGAAAAAGACGAAGTCATTCAGCAAATGCATTTTCAAAAGGGTAGTTTAAGAGACAGCATGACCCACTGTTGTTGGCTGCTACCTATGAGATGAAATGAATGGTTTAAAGAAATGTATAAACACTTTATGAAAGTGAGAGGAGGGCATGCACCTATCACCTCTTCAACTCTGCAAGGGGGAAATGGAAAATGGACATGGCTCAAGGAATAACAAAGGAAAATAGAGTAAGAGACTAGAATGTCATGAAGGCGAGGACACCCATCCTGGGTATTAGGGACTTGGTAAAGGAAGTGTGTGCATATATTATCCTAGTTTTAAGAAGGCAGCTAGAATACTATGCTTTTCACTAGATTCCCCCTTTGACCTGGTGACTCACATCGTTGATGACATCACTCCGCCCCCTACTCATGGCCTACCCAAATTCATGGAATACTCATATGCCACTGCCCAAACTTACAACTCATCTGCCACTGCCCAAACTTAAAACTCATCTAACGCTGCCTAGACTCATCTGCCACATCCCAAACTTACAACTCATTTTGGAGGCAAGCGCCAAGGACAAATGTTGTGAGAAAACACAAATGTTTGAAAGGATAGAGGGAGATTACATCATGATCATGCCACCCATCAAATTGAACACTATTCTTGAACCATAAATGATTTTTTTATTTTATTAATAACCATTGTGGTACTTTGGTCGACATGTTTTTTCTAACTCATTGTTTCTCCATATCATGTTCCCGGTGACACCTCTCTATATGAATGAATAAATCGACCTCTACACAGTTTGTGATCCTAGTTGCATGCCATTATTTGTAGTTACATGAAATTGCATGTTGTTGATTGTTGTCGCGAGTTTGTGATATTCATGCAAGAAATGAAGTATTGTAGAGGAGGACTCATCAAACTAGCCATTTAAATTTCATTTTGACAAAAAAACGAGTGGACATTGGTAGCCAAGTTCACATAGGTAGTAGGCACAAAGTTTTGGACTCGTTTTGGGCCTAGTAGTTGTTCTTTGTTGTTACAGTCGTAGTCGCTGACATGTTGTCACACCTTAGATCGCAGCCCCAAGTGACTCAAGAGTTAGAGTCACATCCCAGTGGCCAGTGCCTCGTAGTCATCAGGCATTACTCATCATTTGCATAGCTAAGCAGTGAGTACATGATGTGAGTGAGTGATTATAATTTATGATATTTCCAATATTTTGAATGATGAGTCGAACTTTATAGCATAGGAATTTCAACATCTTGAGCAAATTATATGGATGGGTAACTTCAAATGTTGCCCTTATTTTGAAATGTTGATATAAATTATGTCCTCTTTAATTGAGAGGGTAAAATTCAGATTTAAATTTTTTTTTAAGGACATTTTAACTTTAATTTTTACCTTGGCCATCAAGTCAGAGTTCAAGAAGCTTGAAAGATTGACATGATGAATATTCCATTTGTAATGTCTATGAGGTGGTGGAACATTGAAGGATTGGTCAATTTTTTTATGAAAGTGTTAGAATTAATTAAGATGCCATCAAAGGTGTGAAATCCCAAATAATAATACTAATAATAAAATGTCATTTGATAAATACTTATGCGAATACAATAGAAAACTTAATTTAGAAAAGGTTAATTTATGTTTTTATCATAGAATGACATTTAATGGGGTGTATTGTGCTTTCAAAAAAATAAGGAGGTGAGCCTCCCCAAAACTGTAACAATCACATACACTAATATATTTATTAGCCAAAATGGTATACTATATACCTTGGTCACTACCCACATTACTTCTACACTTAATTAATTCTTCAATTATCCCCAATTGTTCATTAATAAAACATTTTTTTCCTTGGAAAAAAAGCATAATTTTATATCATCCGAAGAGAGTAAAATTACATTTTGTAGATATACATTTCTGCATATATGTGAAAGAGAAGAAAATATCATCAAAATATGAGCTATAAAAAACCAGACTCATAGCATACATAGATAAACTGAAGCAAAACAGTCATCAAACAAGGACCAATCATAAATTATGGTCACGAAGTAACTAAAATCAGTCCATAAACGATCCACATATAGAGTCTCGGATCCAGAGAGCCAAAATACTGCATTTTATCCCTAAAATATAGACCCAAGTCTGTCCCAATAAATTGGCTGCTAATGAAGAACTGTCAGCAGCCATAGGGCCGACCTTCCCCGGCAAAAACCTGCCCTGAAGTTCAGTAATGAAGTGCATAAAAACAACTGATAAAATAGAGTACCCACAACAAAAATTATAATTTTTCTTCCATCTCAATAAAAGGCCGATGGAAAAATTCATAAACGGTATTATCTAACCGTTCTTTAATATTCCACAAGCCCATAGCCAACTGGAGCCCCCCCTTCGAGGCCAAGTCCGCTTCGCAGTTGTTTTCCCTGTAAACATGTTCACATGAGAAAGAATCAAATGTGTCTATGACTGTCAAAATAGATAACAAAATGTTCTCAAGCCTCAAGTCTCTGTAGTGTTGAATCATCTTGATCCAATTTATCACATTTAGCGAACCACCAAAAATCTTTAAAGTTCTACACCCCTTCTCTACTGCATAAATGAGTAAAAATTTTAAATCGAGTAGTTCTGCATAATTGTTACTTCCTTCCCCCAATCTTGCTATCAATTCAAAGGAATGATTTTCAGCCAGATACAAAATCGCTCCACCCCCGCAAATGTTATTTTGAGAAGCTCCATCAAAGAAACCCCAAGGAGCAATTCTATCAATATTTAAGGCCATAACTTCCCTCTGCTTTTCCACCCTGATATGAGGAGGAAAAGCTTGAACAATCCCACATGACAAGCTTGTAGTTATGGCTGGAGTACAGGCTTTATCATTAAAAACAATGTTGTTCTTAGCGAACCAAATGCCCTAGTTTACCAACAAAGGAAGAGCTTTCATCACATCCACCTTTTCAACCCTCCTCCAATTTTCCCAAGCTAAGAGTACTGAGGCCCATTCCCATCTACATTCCGGTCCCAACCCCAAGATATTTACACATTCCTTCCAAACCTCCTGACAGTATGGACAATTTAAGAAAAGGTGTGCTATGGATTCCCCATCTTCCTTGCATAATGCACACCACCCCGGGCCTTGAAACCCTCTCTTAAGTAGATTATCCCAACATGGAACCTTATTTTCTAGAACACAGCACATAAAAATCCTTGTTTGGGGGGGCTGTGAATCTTCCATAAAATATTCCACCACCAGAACAGTCCACGCTCGAACCCAAAAGCACTAAGTTTTAAGTAACCCTCCTTAGGGGTATATTTGCCACCCAAGGCCAAGTCCCACATGAGCTCATCATCTCTATCCCACAGCTGAACCTGGGCAAGGTTCAGTATTCCAACAAATCTAGCTAGTTCTTCCTCCTCCTATTCTGGTAACTCAAAAGTACTTGTTGGCAACCAGGATTGGGTCCATCTGTTGGCCTGCACCGGAGCAGCCAGTTGAAAGAGATAAAATATATCCCTTTCTCTTAAAGACTCCACCAAGTTTTCTGAAAGTCTATGTTGTTGATTACACCCAACCCAAGGATCCTCCCGAACCCTAATCTTCCTCCCATTTTCGATATTCCAAGCTATATTGTCTTCAACGACATCAAAATATTTTACAACCACCTTCCATATGACCAAACCCCCAAGATGAGATTTAATGTCCCTTCTAATCCAATCTTCCACTGAATCTAGTGCTATGTACTTCTCAGCCACCACTTGAGTCCACAAATTTTCCACATTCATTAAATGCCACCCACCCTTTGCAGCTAGGGCTTTGGAAAACATGAAGATGTTTTTTAGGACCCACCCCCCCAAACCTTTGGGCACAGCTATCTTCTCCCACCTGACCCATGGGGTCACTTGGGCATCCTTATTACCACTCCAGAGAAATTGAAAATAGATCCTTCAGGCCTCCTCCATAATGCCTTTTGGTATCCAAGCGAGAGACATCCAATAAACTGGAATTGATTCAAGAACAGCTTTTACCAAAACCAGTCTACCAACTCTCGATAGCCATTTGTGGCTCCAGGATTTTAGACGCTTTTCCAATTTCTCCAGCAACCATTTCCAGTCCTTCTTAAGGTAGTCATTTGGTTTTAAGAAAAAACCAAGATATTTTAGGCCACCTTCCAAAGCCTCCAGTATAAAAGGAAAAGTACCTGAGATATGTCGCAGCTCAACATCTCCCAACTTGTGAAACGACAGAGTGGATTTCCCCTCATTGATTTCCATCCCAGTAGCGGTAGTGAAAAGAGCCAATAAATCAGAGATAGTATCCACATCCCAAATAGTTCCAGAACAGAAAATAAGTACATCATCCACAAAAAATAGATGTGTAATCTGAAGGTGCTAAGAGATCTGGATACCATTCAAATTTCCCAACCGTCAGGCCTCCCTAAGTAACATACTCAAGCCTTCCGCCACCAGAAGAAAAATAAGGGGGGAAAGTGGGCACCCCTGGCGGAGACCTCTCTCTGCATGGAAAAAGGGTGAAGTAGCTCCATTAATGAGTACCGAGAAGGACACCGTAGTCATACAACTCATGATCCACCTGATAAAGGAAATCCCAAAAACAAGGTGACTTAAAATCATACGAATATATAACCAGCTTACCTTATCATATGCTTTGGAGAGATCGATCTTAAGAAAGGCCCCTTTGATATTTCTAGTTTTCATACTATGTAGGCCTTCCTAGGAAAACTCGATAGCTTCATGAATCTGTCTTCCCTCCAGAAACCTGAATTGTTTAGCCAAAATATGTTCAGATAGAATAACCTTTAGTCTTCTAGAAATCACTTTTGAAACCACTTTGTATACACAGTTACAAAGAGAAATGGGTCTGAAATCATTCAAGGGACAAGGATTGTCAACCTTTGGGTTCAGTGCTATAAAAGTTGAGTTAAAACTAGCAGGGATCCTGCCAGAGATCCTAGTATCCTCCACCACCTTTAGCAGGTCCCCCCTAGTAGATCAAAGAGATCAATGATAAATTCAATGGTCCACCCATCAGGACCAGGACTCTTGTCCTTCTAAAAATTGTTTATGGCCACCTTAAGTTCCTCTTTAGTGACCTCTTCCATCAATGCCAAATTTTCCTCCTCCTCCACAAAACGAGGGAAAAGTTGGGAAATATGCATGATCTATGCTATGGTCGCCTGACCAGGGGCTCAAAATAAATTTTGGAAGTGTTCAACCCCTATCCCAGCCATACCTTCAAAATTTTCATGACGACTGCCCCGTTCATCTTCTAAGCACCAAATGGTGTTTGTAGATTTTCTCCCCCTAGCATAAGCATGGAAAATTTTGGTATTATCATCCCCATATTACAACCAGATAACCCTGCTCTTAAGCCTCCAAGTCTCCTCCCTCTCGAGTAGTATAGTGTCCCTTCTCCTCTCCAAGCCAGTTAAAGACTCTTTTTCAGCTAGGGTCAGCAAACCCCCTCCCTCCTTTTCCAGGGTCACACACATTTCTTTTTCAATCAGCTTTAATTCACGATCTTCTCTGCATCTTTTTTCAGTTGCCCACCCTTTAATATGTGCCTTCAGGTTCTGAAGATTTGCAGCAAACTGGAAAGCTGTAGAGAGCCTGTTTTTTGGATCAAAAGGAACCCAAAGACTGTGAATCAGGTGCCTAAAAGATTCATCTTTTTACCAGGTCTTGTTGAATTTCAATGGGCTTGGAGGTTTTGTTGGCCCATTCCTATACTCCAAAAAAATGGGAAAATGATCATAATGTCCACCGCTCCCTACCCACTAACGAATGGAGTGATGCCTGTCCACCATTTGTTTAGTGACCAAGAAGCGATCCAGCCTCTTGGAAACTCTCCCCTCTCCACGTCTATTATTCTTCCAAGTTGGTTTTATCTTTAAAGGTTCAATATCCAGCCAGTTTTCTCGACAAGCTTATGGGTGAAATACTCAGTCAACAAATTTTGTCGAGCATTTTTCCCCCACACCTCGATCTGCCCCAGCGAAAAGTTTAGATCCCCCCCAATGACCACCATATCACCACCCAAAATGGAATTAGTAAACAAAGAGTCCCAGAAAGGGATTTTGTTCAGGTATGGTCCATAAACATTAAAGACATTTACAGGTTCCGAATGATCCAGTTCCTGAAAGGTCATCCCAATTACAGACTCCATACCCAAAATATTCAGCAACTTCACAAAACGAGCATTCCAGCCCATGGCTAGCCCCCCAGAGCGGCCTCTCACATCCAAAGTCTCGAAAATCCACCATGAGAACCAACTTTCCAGCTTGCTTTTAACCACATCACCTAATACTAAAGTTTCTTGTAGCATAATAACATCAAGGTGTTCCAGGTCCACCACCCTCTTGAGTGCTGATCTTTTAAGGGGACCAACCAAACCCTGACAGTTAAAATACATAATCTTCATCAACGACCCTTCTTCTGGGCATGCACCGCTCTAAATGCTCGTTCAATGGACTGTTGTTTACCTTCTTGTAGATCCTTCTGAGCTTGAGACTGAGCTTTTTCCAAGAAGGATGTTCTGCCTCTCCCATGAGTAGATGGATGGGAAGATTTTCCCAAACCCCTTGAGGTCGCCTTTGTGCACAACCTAAGAAAATAACCAGATTCTGAAGACCCTTGAGGTGAAGGGCGTGATCGAGTCCCATCCTCACTAGGATCTAGGACTAATAGAAAGTCAAGTTCCTCAATCTTTGCAGCAAAGACGGCTGTGGAAACCACTATAGGTTGTTGAGTTAAAGATAATTTTTTCAGTTTATTCCCCATCCATTCCATACCATTCAAATTTAAACAGCTAGTAAATAAATTTATGGATGGAGCAAGGGTGAAAGAAGAGGTACCCGATGGGGAGACCCCTTGAACTGTTGTACCCACCGAGTTGTTTACATCCACCATGGACAAGGAGTTCGGTACTTCCTCCACCACTTCCAAGACCGGTTCCGCAACATCCTATTGAGTACTTGCAGGTCCAGAAGGTGGCAAACAATACCCACACTGTCCGAGCCAGATCCTCTAGTTCCTCTGTGTTTTCCACACCCATTAATTGTGTGCACCCCCATAATGCAATCCACCACCAAATGTCCATATGCATGGCACCATCTGCACCTAAACGAGACATTCTCATAGTCCAAAATCTTCATGAAATGTGTCTCACCCCAGGATAAGTAAATATCATCAGCTAGACCCTCTCGAATATTGATGTTTACCAAAATCCTAGCCACCCGGCGCTGCCTAGTAACCTTGAAATATAAATCAGTTTCCAGAAAGGTCCCAAAAATATTTCCAATACTACTGAAATGCTCCTCAGTCTAGTACTGTCTCGAAATCCCCTGAATTTGAACCCACAATGGTATCACATCCACCCTTTCCCTACTGGCATCAAAGGATGGGATCCAGGGTTTTAACAATACTAGAAATTGTTCAATGGAGCAATTCCTATCCAGGACCCATTTCACATGCTCAGCACTCAAAAAATTAAAGGCAAACCACCCGCGGGTGAGTCCCTCCAACTCAGGAACCTCTCCTAGGGCATCCTTCCAGCAAACTTTCGCCCATTTCTCCACCTCCTGTAATGAACAATATTTGCCAATAATCTTCCCTACCACAAAGAGATTATCCATGTGTTCAATATGTTCCCATCCAATATCCTCCCCAAGCACATATGAGACCGCTAATTTCCACTTTTTAACCCAGGATTTCCTCCTTCTAGCAGCACACCCTTGCTATCCTTCCGACCCATAGAGGAATTTAAACCAACCTGCGGTCCTCCTCACCGAGGAGAAACAGTGCCAACCCCGGCATTCACCAATCCCTGGAGCACAGTCACACCCACCGCCTCATCTGTTTGTACCTCCCGTCGCTCAGGAAAATCCACCGAAACACCTTCATATCCCCCTGCGCCTCCAAGACGAGTGTGAGCCGACCACTGGTTCTCCCCCTCCAGCAAACCTTCCAGTCCCATGGAAACTGCTTGAACACCCTTTAGCCCACACAACTCTGGCACCTCCGAGTTCACAAATGGGTCCTTCAGCAAAGATACTAGCAGCAATGACACGAGAAAAGAAGACGACGAGAAACCCTCCACCTCAACAGTAGGTGTGGAAGCGGTGAGAAAACCGTCTTCCCAACAATTGGGGACCTCCACGTCATCTCTAAGAAAACCGCCGGATGTAACATTGAAAATACCCTCCTCCATTGGATCGAAGGAGTAATCCACCAGATCCTTGTCTCGCATAGCTCCTCCCAAGGTAAAAAAATAACAGAAAAACCACAGTAAAAAAATAAGGCAAAGGCAAAAAGACTTAACCTGTGAATAGATTATCCTTGATGCCAAACAAACCACCGCACCATCGGTTCGGCTGCCCCATTCAGTATCATGACACAATGCCCATCATCATGTTGATGTTAGTCCCAAACCCTGACAGGAGACAGAGGCCCGCTGTCTGCACACCAGTCGACTCTCGACCCAAACACCATCAAATTCCCATCGCCTTCTGTGCGTCAAACCCTCGCCATGCTGCCCCAAATGAGATCAAGTTTTATTGCAGGTAAGTGCCAATTTTTTTGCCTATTCATTAATAAAACATATTTAGACTATATATTGTTTTCATTGTGAATATATATGTAATTTCTCATTTTAATTGCTCTTAATTTATAACTCTTAACTCACTTGGATTATAGGTTGTCCTATATACCACTCATCTTAAGCATAAATGATGTAGATAAAACACTCAATTGTTTAAACAAATGGATTTATCAAGTGATTGTTTTGCACGGGATTAATGCTTTTGGACTTATATATAAGAGATTTGAGATATATAAAAAAATAAGTTCTTAATATTAATTTTCCATTTTTAATTTATTGAAATTATTTCATTAAATCTAAATCCCTTGTAAATAAAGCAATGTAAGATATTACATTGTTATAAGTGAATAAGAAGTCACAAGGGAAACTAAAATTAAAGTGTATATATTATGCCAGAGTCCATTGGATCTTATAATTGGCTCTATCCACAAATACAAGCACAATCAATAACATTATCATTAACAAAAAACAATATGAATGGGAAAACACATGTCATTGTAAAAACTTAAGCCTTCCACACCCCTATCAAGAGCCCGAGGATGGCATGTTCCATGTCCGAGTGCATTCTTTTTCAAATGAGCCTTGTGTTTCCTGACCTTGCTTCACCACCACAAGACCTTGGTGGTCAAGCCGAAGATCAATAGGACCAAGATGCTACCAACATAATTTGTGTCCCTCACCCTAGGCAAGGACGTGGCTGACAAAGAATCAAACGAGGTTACTGATGTGAGCATGGAAAACATTCAGACCATGGGGAATATTGATTTTGAAGTCTATTATGATGAAGAAACCCTGCTGCTTTGTGGGGATCTAGAGAGGCTAGAATAGGGGTCTGATCATTAGGGTTACAGAAATATAAGGCATGGATTTTATCTGCTCATCCATAATACCTAGGGGTTTCCCTTTTGCTAAAATGGGTAACAACGATAGGATTTCTCATCGATTCCTCCTTATCAATAGGTTTATGTGGTCGAAAGTTGTGTTGGCTCTCCAATTGTTTTGATGAAGACCGTGCAATTCAACTCATGGTAGAAGCTGCAAAGATGTGGGATTCTGGATGTTATTCCTGAGGATGGGGATGATATCAATAAAGTGCATATTAAGAGCATCATATTGAGCAATCACCATTTACATAATGTATGCTTTTGGGTTGAGTTTTTGCATACAACATCATATTGACTTCCTAGATCTGAGGTCTAATGGGTAATTGTGATTATATCTTCTCTATCCGGAATGTGACGGCCTTTGGTTTCTACAACCATGTCTTTATTTTTCACTTAATTGCAATTTTGTTTTTATTTCTTTATTTGTTTGTTTTGAAAGATTGTAGGGGAACATGAGCATGATTTCTTCCCCTGCCTTAATTTTGGTCTTAAATATATTTCCATGTCCCAAGGAGTCCACACCTATTGGAATTGAAGGGGGTGGGCCTTTTTGTACCACTTGTCACATCTCCCCCATGCAGAGGTCTGGTGCAATAAATCCCCCGGTATTTCCTCTCTCCATCCATTTCATTGTTGTGACAACATGCATTATCTCCCACATTTTTCTGATTGTTCCTCCTGCATGTGATCATTCAAATATCATCAATTGGTTAATGCTTGTCATGTTCTGATTAGGAATTGGATAGGAAAATGGGGCTTATATTCAAGCCCAAGTGATCGACGCCCATTCTCAGTTGATTTTGAAGATAATTATAGTAATTGTGATCTTCACGGTGGAAAAGGACGAAGTCAGTCGACTGGTGCATTTTCAAAAGGGTAGTTTAAGAGACAACATGACCCACCGTTGTTGGTTGCTACCTATTAGGTGAAATGTAGGGTTTTAAGAAATGTCTAAACACTTTAGGAAAGACAGATGAGGGAATGCACCTGACCACCTCTTCAAATCTGCAAGGGGGAAACGGAAAATGGCCATGGCTCAAGGAATAAAAAAGGAGAATAGAGTAAGAGACCATAATTTCATGAAGGCAGGGACACCCATCCTGGGTATTAGGGACAAGGTAAAGAAAGTGTGTGCATCTCTTATCCTACTTCTACGAAGGAAGCTGTAATACTATGCTTTTCACTAGAAGTCCTCTTTGACCTAGTGACTCACATTGCTGATGACATCACTCCTCCCCCCGCTCATGGCCTACCCAAATTCATGGAAGACTCATCTTCGACTACCTATACTTACAACTCATCTGCCACTACCCAGACTTACAACTCATATGATACTTCCCAGATTCATCTGCCACTTCTCATACTTACAACTCATTTTGGTCGCAACTGATAAGGACAAATATTGTGAGAAACCACAAATGTTTGGAAGGATAGAGGGAGATTACATAATGATCATGCCACCCATTTAATTGCACACTATTCTTGAACCATAAATGGTTTTTATTTTATTTTATTAATAACCATTGTGGTACTTTGCTTTACATGTTTTTTCTAACTCATTGTTTCTCCATATCACGTGCCAGTGATACCTCTCTATATGAATGAATAAATCAACCTCTACACAGTTTGTGATCCTAGTTGCATGTCATTATTTTTAGTTGCATGACATTGAGTTTTGTTGATTGTTTTCGCGAGTTTGTGATATTCATGCAAGAAATGAAGTCTTGTAGAGTAGGACTCATCAAACTAGCCATCTAAATTTCATTTTGACAAAAAACGAGTGGGCATTGGTAGCCAAGTTCACATCGGTAGTAGGCACAAAATTCTGGGCTCATTTTGGGCCTAGTAGTTGTTCTTTGTTGTTACAGTCGTAGTCGCTGACATGTTGTCACACCTTATATCATAGCCCCAAGTGACTCAAGAGTTAGAGCCTATATACTCATCAATACTCGCATCTTAATCAACCTAATCCCATTGGTGAAAGCAATAGCTTCTTTCTTATCCTTAACAACATCCTCAATTCACATCTTGACCGCTCAATTGTTAGTTAAGTTGTTGAATGAGCATACCTTAGTTTCCCAATATCATAGCAGTGATTAAATGGCAATGCCATTCCTTAAATCCGTACAACAAGAAAACCGAAATAGGGTTAACCTTTGTTATTCTGCTTGGAAGCAAATTTAAGCAAAAACATCAACAATTGCAACAATACAAATCAAATTTAGTTATGTAATGCAGAGAGACATGGAGGAATTTACCTAGGATGATGTTTCCATGGTGGAAATCAAGATATAAAATTCCTCGGCAAGGCTACTAGTCGAGTTTCCCAATGTTGATTTTTCTTAATTGTTTTAACCAATTATTATTATGTTAGTATAAACCCAAGAAAATGCGTGAAAATATTTACATGTAGAAATAAACCGCTGCAAGAGACCTTCAATTTTAAATTGGATAAGATGCTGGTAAATATTTTAAAATCATTAAGATAACATGGTTGTTAAACCTTGAATAAACTTATAAGTAAATGCATGGTTAGGGGTTTTGATTACCTTTGAAAGGTTGTTCATGTAGGAATATAAGCCCCACTCTCAAAAACCATTTCAAATATATGATACATTTGAAAGAGTCAATAATCGAGTGACAAGAGGAGGGAGCCGCATTGCATAGAATACATCAGTAGAATCGTGGGATACATGTGACCAAGCAATGCAAGTGGTTGTTAAGAGGGTAGAATGCAGAGTAGGGTTCATACCGTCAAAGGCGAGGGAGAAACAAAGCTTCGGTTTCAGAAGATTTGCTACCTATGCAAAAGGTACAAACGATGTTACAATTTAGAAAATGATAAGATTTGAGTGACAAATGGGTTCAAATCGACGGTACAAGCCCCTCCATCCACCAACCCCCTCATAAAAACCATACGACCAAGTTATTACTTACGCCATTTGGGAATATGTCCACCGTCCAACTGGAAAGCAAGGTACTTGTTTGGTGAGTTATGTACATAAGAATATTAAACATAATTAATGTATAGGTGATACACATATTTCATTCCATCATACCATATTTATATAGAATGCATTCATAAGTGTTTAAATTTGAACCCTTCCTGGCCCTTTCAAAGGACTCTATCCGTTCCTAGATGTGTGAAGTTCAAATTGTCCTTCAAAAAAATATTTTAAATATCAATTCTACCCTCTTAATTAAAGAGGACATAATTTATATCAACATTTCAAAAGAAGGGAACACTTGAAATTATCCATCCATATAAATTTCTCAAGATGTTGAAATTCCTATGTTATAAAGTACGACTCATCATTCAAAATATTGGAAATATCATAAATTATAATCATTCACTCACATCACATAGTCACTTCTTAGCAATATGTATATAACATTCAATAAAATTCTAGATTATATTAATCATTTAAAATTATTTCAAATAAATATCCTCTTTCTTCGTTCCTTCACTCTCTATGTTTCAAAAAGTGCATTCTGAATTTTACAATAAGAAAAAGTTTAGATTTTTGTATGTATACATTAAATTTATTATGAAATTATAAAGTGAAATAATTATGAAAGAGTTTTTAGATTTATAATAACAATAACAATAATCAAATTTTAGGGTCACAATTTAGTTAGTCACTAATTTAGTGAATGAGATCCCCTTGTTTAAAAGGCATTCCTTCCATGTAATGAGTGAATACAACAAGTGACCCCTTTCGGATAGCGATTCGAATGCTAAAGTATACGGAAGTGTACATACCTTACCCCTCTCAAAATTTGAACCTATAACCCCTCAAGAAGAAACAAATGTTCTTAACCGTTAGGCCCACTTATGCATAGATTACATTTTACATATAAAATAAACATTCTAATAGATTCAATTTGT
>LPNX010614039.1:0-20646 GCA_001517045.1 Pseudotsuga menziesii | reverse complement strand
TATATATATATATCAAAAGTTTGGAATGTAATAAATACAATATCTAAAGATGGTACAGAGAAAGCGAAACACATTTCAAAGGGAACGAAAATAAAATTGGGAAGTGTGAGTCCAAATAGACATGGAACAATGAATAAACTCATGAAAAAAGGTTTACCTAGTCGAACTTGTTGCTTTAAAGAAGTTGTTTTAACATTCTAGACCATAGAGAAATGGATGATGGGCACGGGACCATGGAAATGGGTAAGTCTATGATGCCTCGTAGCTCTATCATGTGAACTTAGAAGCTGGCCATGAGGCCTCATTCTATTGGTGTTAGAAGGCTGAAAGTAAGGGGTAATCAATTTGGTGCACATTGGTTTGAGGAACTAACCTAGTCTTTGGTGAAGGTTGAACATCTCCTGGAGGAAGAGGCCTAAGCATCTTTGGACCTAGTAATCCTTGAGTGTTTTGACATAATCAAGTGAATTTTCGAAGAGACAAAAGAACCATACTATAATCTCATAGTAGGGAGAACATTGATGTAAAAATAAGTCCTCAATCTCACGCTTTAAGGAGTATATTTGACAAATATGATGCTCCCAAGGAATATGCTGATCTATCTCAATGTGAAGCTGATGAGAGACAAATCTGAGTTGGGTGAGAAGAACCCTTGAGTTGCAAGGTAATTATAGTATGGTATACCCTAGGCATTGGGTGAACTCGTCACTACACTTGAGATACAAATTTGACTAGTGTTGAAGTTTGGGAGAAAATGATTTTCTATGCTCGATTCATATAGACCAAACACATAATTTGTAGATCTAATTACAAATACCCGTGTTTGTCTCAACCTTAAAGAGACTAAAAGCATACATTGAAAAACAATGCAAAAGTGATCTAACAATATCAAAATCAATAAAATAAAGTATTAAAAAAACTTTTATATAACTTAAATTGATATCATGTTTTGCTCTCTCCATAAAGAACTTAAAAACAAGATATATATATATAAAAGAAAACCACTCCATAAATTGTATATTGATTTAAACCTATATTATTCTCACCATAAAAAATATTATTAAAACAATAATTATTATTGTACCATAAAAAAAATAATTATTAAAACAATAACTATTATTTTGCCAAATTTAATGAAAAATATCACAAGATATTAAATTTTAATCTTTTGACATCAAAATAGTTTTCTGTTCTTGATCCTTATCCTTTTCCGGTGTTTCAATCTAAAAAGAATTTAAAATAAATACAAACCACCATCCAATGTGAAATTATATTTAGTTGTACCTTTCACCAATACCAAACATTTTAGGTTGAATTGTGCTCTACCTTTTCCGTTTGTGGCACATGCTAAGCATCTAATCTCAAGTCAAGTCAAAGATATTGGGTGCATAATGTCTTGTGTGCGTAATGATAAAGTGGAGACTTCGATTCAATGGATTCTTTAATTCGCTATGCATTAATTTCAATTCTATATACAAAACCCCTTTAATAATGATAATAATATATTCAAGATTTTTATTTGTCACATTGCAGCCATTTAAAAGAGATAATTTTCTTTACCTTATACATCAATCTCAATTCTATATACAAAACCTTCAATTATGATAATAATAAATTGAAGACTTTTATGTGTCATGTTGTAGCCATTCAAAAGAAATAATTTTCTCCAACCATTCCCTTAATTGGGATTGGTTAATTATGAGGATTTAGAAAAAATATGTAGTTGTTCTTTTTGTTGGTTATTTAGAGGAGGTAGAGTTCTTTTGGTTTTACGAGTGTTTCAAAGTATCTTTGTTTATTGGTTCTCTTTATTTATTATTCATTTTTTAGTAATTTTTTTATAAGAAATAAGATTTTCCAATTTCTTTGGGCGGGAAGGTTAGAGGTATCAAAGTTTCATTTGTCTTCAAGAGAAAATTTGTCAAAACCAAAATTGTTGGGAGGTTGGGGGATGAAGAACTTGACTTGGTTTAATCAGGCTCTCTGTGTCAAAAGTCTTTAATGATGATAATAATAAATCCAAGACTTTTATTTGTCACGTTGTAGCCATTCAAAAGAGATAATTTTCTTCACGCTGTGCATCAATCTCAATTCTATATACAAAACCTTCAATTTTGATAATAATAAATTCAAGACTTTTATTTGTCACATTGTAGCCATTCAAAAGAGATAATTTTCTCCAACTACCCCCTTAGTGTTTAAATTATAAATGTTTTACAGACTGTCTATGCTTTTCTGATAGCGTTTAAAGTATTAATGTTTTACAGATGGTTATCCTTTGAGTAGTGTTTTATAATCCTTTGAGTAATGTTTTATAATTAGTTTTTTTTATAAGATAATTGGGATTGGTTAATTATGAGGATTTAGAGAAAAATCGGTAGTTGGTTATTCATGGAAGGTAGAGTTAATTTGGTTTCACGAGTGCTTCAAAGTATCTTTGTTTATTGGTTCTCTTTATTTATTATTCATTGTTTAGTAATTTCTTTGATAAGAAATAAGATTCCAAATTTCTTTGGGCGGGAAGGTTGGAGGTATCAAAGTTTCATTTGTCTTCATGAGAAAGTTTGACAAAAACAAAATTGTTGGGAGGCTAGGGGATGAAGAACTTGACTTGGTTTAATCAGGCTCTCAGTACCAAAAGTATTTGGTGTAGTCTTGTGAACCGTCTTGATTCGGTTCACTCGTTTATGGATGTTAAGAAGAAGAAGAACCAAAATTTCTATGTGATCTAGAGTAGTTTTATGAAATGTTTGCCTATCATAAATTAGGCTATTTGTTGGTCTGTAGATCGGGGCAATCAAGTTCTCATTGGTATTGATCTAATTATTGGGTTACATGATGATTATAGACTCCCTCGTGGTCTAATTGTTGAGTTACATAAGAAGAATGTTATTGTTTTGAAGCAAGCACATGTGGGATTGATGCAAGATGATGGGAGATGGATATCAGCACATGAGTTGGGGTTGATTGGAAATCTGGCAGATGAGTGGACTAAATATGTTAATAATTTATATCACGATGTTATTTCTTTTAATAATCTTTCTCACAAGTTGCTTTTGAATTATAACAAAAAGAATGGTGAAGTGAATGTGAAATCATACAATTTGATACTTAAGGAGAAAGATGTTGATAGCCATTCCTAGTGAACTAAATGGATTTGGAAAGGACAATGTCCTTTAAAAATATGTTTTTTTTGTTTGGATATGTTTAAAAAAAAAAGATTTTAACTTGGGATGTTTTGCAACATAGAGGTTTTCTTGGACCGGGTAAATGCATACTATGCAAGTAGGAAGCTGAAACAGGAAGTCATATCTTTGGTAGTTGTTATTTTTTCTAGGAGGTATGGGTTGCATTGAAGAACATGTTTCGTCTATTGGTTAATTGGGACTCTAGTTCCTTGGAGGAAAATTTATTTAACTGGTTTAGAAGACATAGATGTTTAAGTTTTCTTCCCTTTTTATTTCTATGGGAAATCTAGAAGGATAGGAATAGATCTATGTTCCAAGATTAGTTCATGAATGCGATAACTGTGAGCATCAAGATTACTAGCTCCTTTTTTGAATGGCATAAAGAAAGACTTTGAAGGTTTCTACATCTATCTCTTTTCCATTTTTGGGGATGAGATTTATGGTTGGTTTTTTTTTATGGAGTTGAACAAGGTGGAATATATGGGGTTGGTATGGTTGTAGGATCTGGCTTAAATTATGTGATTAAGTTATGGATGGGGGCTAGGGGGGACTAACACTAGAGCGTGATTGATTGCTTTATGGGCCTTCTCTAATTTGTCAAGTGACAGGGGAGCTCCTCTATTTAGATAGTTGGTGGCTCTCAGGTTATTAACAATTGGGCTAAAGGGATTTCAGAGCTTCATTCTTTATTTTTGGATTATTGGATGGTAAAAGTCACGCATTTGATGATGGATTTCTCTTAGATTTCCTTTCAGCATATTTTCAGAGAACTAAATGTAGATGTCGATAGACTATCAAAAAGAGGAATTGGTGAGATGGATGGTTATATCACTTTTGAAGTGTTCCATAATGGGGCTCATGCACATTGTAATGCCCTCTTTTAATTAAATCACCCAGAGACACTCATGAACCTATTTTATTCCCATAGGCTCGAGCGGGTATTAAAGAAAAGGGAATAACTGAGGACTAATATCACTAGGAGCAGAAAGGAACATCACTTCAGTATTATTAGATCATTAATAGATTATAGAAGGCCATTGGAGCAGATATCAACAAGCATGTGGGCCTTATTTTACATTGCATGCGCCAATGATCAATTAGGTTTACATGCATGCAAAAGTAAAGTCATGCAAACCTTAAAAGCTATATAAGAAGATAAGTCGAACCAAAAAAACATCCAAGTTTATTATTCACTTTTGAGATTGGTTTTGAGAGCTCAACAAAAGCAGCAACAACAAGTTGGGGTTGAGGGCGTGAGTCCCTAGTCGACAAGTGTTTTCGGTAGCGAAACGTATCTTCCCTAATCACTTTGGAGATAGATCATCCAGGTCTATCCTTGCACTTCACATATTTTCACTATTATTGGAGCAAAAACATAACCATGTGCAAGAGTTCTTATTTCTGAGATCCAACAGCACAAGGGAGCGTATTCACTGGGCCGTAATTCGCTACATAATTGGGAGTACTATTTTATCTTGCATGTCTCTTCCATTCTCTTCGGAAGGGTCATATTACTATCCTTGGTGATTATCAAGGCATCTCTTGCATATTCAGAGAAGATCCAAGCAAAGTAGTGTTGGAGAGAGGGCGACCCTTATTTTGGAAGATCAATTCGCTAGTGTCCTTGTAACACCCCGGTTTTGACCTCGTTTGCATTAAAAATGTATATGATGTATATATTGTAATTAATCCTGGTGTACAACTAAAGGCAAAAGCCCCACCATCGATTTAACGTTTTATGTTCCAGCGATTAAAATCGTTGTCGGGGGTATATTCATGCTATCCAGCACATTATAATTTTGGCATCATGTAAATATGCATTTTAATTAAAATAAACCCCAACTAGCTATGTCAATGCAACCATAATGAAAAGGGCATGATATTCCTAAGGATAAGGGGGGGAAATATTTAAGCTTTGGGGCCAATGGGGAAAATCCAAATGTCAATTGATAAACCCATTTAGTTGTCACCTATCTTTTTTCTTACTCACCATTTATCCCTTGTCTCATTCAACAACCTTTTTGTCTTATTCTTGTCTCAACTACCAAATTAAATTATCTAGAGTTAGTTGGGGGTAGTTATTTCCCTAGGAAAACGTTTTTGTATGGGCAGTGGTGTGTGGCAGGACTATCAATCCTTGCCCACACGCACACTCCACCAAGGAGCACATCATCCTCACATGGGAAGGAGGAGAGGAGACCACGACCCCATTCTTCTATTTTCTCTCATGCAGAGAGATGGGGAGTTGTTTTGGACCTTCACGATTTTGGATTTGATGTGTATATTTTCCCTCACGTGGGCAGTTGTTCTTCATTTTCTGGAGGCTGAGAATTTCATTTTTGTGATGTTCTTGTGGTTGGGTTTCTTCCCCAACGATTTTTGTTGCATTTCCCCAATGTTTGCCAAGCCGAAAATCATTTTTTTGTTTCCTAGCGAGTTAGAGGGGAGACCACATCCTCTTGGGTGTTGTTGTTGATTTCATTTTTGGCCACGTTAGGGCCAAAACGTCCCTGGGATATGATTTGTTGTTAGTGGGTTGTTCTTACCCTCCTTGGCAATTAATTTTATGGCTGAACTGTTTTCCTCAACCAAGAAATGGTGTATATTGTTGTGTATGCAATTGGTCTTTGG
Organism: Pseudotsuga menziesii; assembly: GCA_001517045.1. Taxonomy (NCBI): domain Eukaryota; kingdom Viridiplantae; phylum Streptophyta; class Pinopsida; order Pinales; family Pinaceae; genus Pseudotsuga; species Pseudotsuga menziesii. The sequence goes on along the minus strand of LPNX010614039.1, from coordinate 14,827 downwards.
ACTGTGTAGGAGTGGAAAGGAGTCTGCTTGACAAACCTAGTGTTTTGTAGGAGCCTCATAGACGGATCTAGAGGGATGGCTCTCTTCTCTACACCCCCTGAATAACACTGGAAGGGAAGTCATGTCCTGAGGGACTGTGCAGCAGAGAAGGGAATGATTCCTTGTGTTGGGTGTGTGTGGATGTCTTAGGAGTCAAGCTAGTTCTGGTGTAGGCATCCTTATCTCTTCAGTGAGCCCACTAGCTTAGCAGATAGTGCTTCCATCTCCTGATAACCTGATAAACCCAACTTGTTGGCTCGGTTATGTGTTGTTGCGTACTCTTGGCCTGATAAACCCAACCGTGTTGGCTTGGCTAAGTTGTGTATCCTTTGGCTATGTGTGAGCCTGCTAGTTTTCTTTTCCTTGGGGAATCATGACCAACTTGAGGGCGACAGTGTTGCTGAGAGATTAAGGAGCACACTGGCATATGGTTGGCTGGAACGTTGCAGCGACATAGCTGGTTGCGGATGATCTTCTTCATAAGATAAGTATTCTGGTCTATTTCATCTCTGCAATTGTATTTGATGTTTAATGAAAATGATGAACATGCGAAATACTTGAATGGAATGTAGTTTGCTTCTGTTGTATGATAAATAATTATGCATCTATGCATGTTTTAGTTCAAAGCATTTCAATTTTTATCATGTGTATGTTCATGGGGCTAGTTGCCTGGGTAGATATTAGCATCGGTAGCGTCCTCTTCGCCAGTCGGAGGGTCTGGGACGTTACAGTGTGGTATCAGAGCACACGTTGCAGCATGGGCCTTAATGGGCCATGAAGAAGCAGTGACAGAGGCAAGGTTACTCTTTGCCCAGCAGAGGAAAAATGTGAAACACAGGGAGAATTTCAAAAAAAATATAAGTATTGAAAATATTTGACTTAAGTTGAGTCCATCCGATACGTCGGATGACTTAAGTTGAATCCATCTGATACGTCGGATGACTGAATCCATCCGACAAAGAAACCAAAGCAGGGAGAAAATTTTTGAAAAAAATTCTAAGTTTGAATTTTTGCCGAAGGTCTTGGCTGGGAGGTGCTGAAGGTCTCGGTTGGGTGGAGCTGAAGGTCTTAGCTGGGAGGAGTCGAAGGCCTCGGCTGGGTGGAACCGATGTCTCGGCTGGGTTGAGCCAATACATCGGCTAACAACCCAAGACCCAACCGACAAGGCAAATGGAGAGAAAAATTTTGGAATTTTTTCTAAGTGTCAAAAATCATCAGAAGATGTTTGTTGAAGCGGAGCCGAGGTGTCAGCAAGGCTCGTCGGAAGGGATCTGACACGTCGAAAGACAGAGGAAGAACGATCCGATAAGGCATCGGAAGATATAGGAAGATCGATCCGATAAGGCATTGGAAGATAGAGGAAGATTGATCTGATAAGGCGTCGGAAGACAAAGGAAGATCAATCTGATAAGGTGTCGAAAGACAGAGGAAGATCGATCTGATAAGGCGTCGGAAGGGAAATGAAGATCGATCTATTGAAGCATCGGGTGATAAACCTGAAGTTTTTCTGATCGAATGGGAAAACCCGAGTTTCTAGAAGCATATTTTCAACAGTTTTCAATGGGATTTTTCAATGGAAAAGCAGGATTCCAATGGGATTTAGAGGTGTTGAAAGGGTGAAGAATGGTAGTGATCTTATGCGCCAGATTGCGCAAAAAATAAAGATTTAAAAAAAAATTCCTGTGTTTTGGGCAAAGTTGTCTTTGTATGATTTTTCCAAGAGAAGGCAAGTAATTATGATTTGTATAAATGTTATGCAGCTAACAAATGTCTTACTAACACGTTTTGCAGAATCATAGTCACCTTCAAGGGCAATATTCCAGGCAGTGCGGTTCATTAAAGTAAGTTGTGTTTTAGCCATGAGAACCCATGACAGATATGATGCTCGGGACTCCTACGAGCGCGCGCAAGATGCCATGGGGGAAAATGTCCGAGTTGGAAATGATGACATAGAGTCTAATGGAAGGAGATTCCAAGAGACACCGCTAGATATTTCAACCACCATGAGAAGCTTGATTAAAGCCTAGGAAGAGTAGCATCAGTTGAATGTTGTTATGTTGCAGAGTTTGACATACTTGCAAAGAAAGATAGACACTGGACAGGGTACAGTAAAACCAGAAGATAGTAAGAGCAATGCCAGGAGAAGAAGAAGGACTTCTAGTAGATCATCTAACTCAGAAGAATCCAGTGGGGATTCAATCTCTTCTTCCCACAAGAGCAAGAGGAAGAGGCGCCATAGGGATCACTCTTGAGATGAATTCAATAAGGCTAAACCTCCTACGTTTGATGGTGAGGTAAAGACTGGACAAGAGGCTGAAGCTTGGCTTCTTGGGATAAAGAAATACTTCCAAGTTTAGGATTATTCGAGAAACATGAAGGCAAGGGTTGCCATATTCAATCTGAATGGAAGGGCATCCATTTGGTGGGAGCACTTCAAGCAAGTAAAGAGGATCAGTGAAAGGAGACTTAAGTGGAAACAATTTAAGAAGTATTTCAAGTAGAAATACCTCTCTGACAGGTATTATGATGACAAAATTAAGGAGTTCCATGAGCTGAGATTGGGACAGCAAACCATGGAAGAATATGCAAATAAGTTCTTGGAATTGTTAAGGTATGTCAGGTACATCCAAGATGAAAAGGTGAAGGTCCAACGTTTTCTGAGTGGATTGCCTCAGGCTTCCAAAGACAGAATTGAGTTTTATGAACCTAGAACTATTGAAGAAGCAATAAGGAAGGCTAAGTATTGCTATGAGCAAAACCAAGGAAAACTTGATTATCATAAGACATGGAAGGACAAGAATAAGGAGAAGTATGACCAAAGGAAGAAAGGTTTCAAACCTTCTAACTTCAGGAATCAATAAGAGCAACCATCCCAAGCTGCGAATAAGCCAACTGGAGTGGTGGGAGACAAGCCAAGAGATCCACAACAGAACAGAGGACCACTCCAATGTTGGAAATGTGGAGGACCCCACATGCATAGGAATTGTCCACTTGAGAATGAGAATGCAAGGCCAGCTTACAACATTATAGAGGCATAAATAGTGGGTCAAGTAGCAAGGGCCGTCCCTAGGATTTATGCAGCACTGGAGGACCGCTAGGCAGATCAACAGTCCATTGTGGTTGAAGTTGCAGGTAAGATTGTTGAGCAATCTGTTTCTATTTTGATTGACCCTGGTTCTACTCACAGTTACATTACCCCTAGAGTAGTGGAGATTTGTGCTTTTAAGAAAGTAAAGCATAGAAAATATTGGTTAGTTCAGCTAGCCACTAGAACTAAGAGAAAGGTTAGTGAAGTGGTAGAGAAATGTCCGTTGGTCATGAATGGATTGGTTGTGTAAATATGAATGTTCTACCACTTGGTTCCTATAATGTTCTCATCAGAATGGATTGGTTAGAAGCTCACAGGGTAAAGCTTGACTGCTATAATAAGACTTTTGAATGCATGGATGAAGAAGGGAACCCAAAAGTTGTGAAAGGCATTCCAAAGGTGATTTCAGTAAGGTAGATTTCAACAATGCAGTTGAAGAAGTTCTGTAAGAAAGGTTGCAAGTTGTATGCAACTCATATTTTGGAGGCAACAGAGAATGAAACTCCTAGGTTGGAGGATTTTCATGTATTGCAGGAATTCAAGGATGTGTTCCCTGATGAGATTCTAGGGCTTCCTCCAAAGAGGGACATTGATTTCACAATTGAACTTGTGCCAGGAGTAGCACCAGTGTCCAAGACACCCTACAGAATGAGTACACCATAAATGCTAGAACTGAAGATGCAACTGCAAGAATTGTTGGAGAAGAAGTATATTAGGTCGAGTGTGTCTCCTTGGGGAGCACCAGTTCTGTTTGTAAAGAAGAAAGATGGTACACTCAGGTTGTGTATTGATTACATAAAGTTGAAAAAAGTCACCGTAAAGAACAAATACCCTTTGCCTAGGATTGATGACCTCTTTGATCAAATGAGAGGAGCACAGGTATTTTTCAAGATTGACTTGAGGTCTGGCTATCATTAGGTGAGAATTAGGGATGAAGACATTCATAAGACAACCTTCAAAACAAGGTATGGGCATTATGAGTTTGTAGTGGTACCATTTGGTCTCACAAATGCACCAGCTGCATTTATGTGCCTTATGAATAGTGTCTTCAGCATGTATTTGGACAAGTTTGTTCTTGTTTTCCTTGATGGCATTCTTATTTATTCTAAGAATGAGGAATAGCATGAAGAGCATTTGAGATTGACATTGCAACTACTCAAGGGGCATCAGTTGCATGCAAAGTTGAGCAAGTGTGACTTCTATAGAGATAGAATTTAGTATTTGGGTCACATTCTCTCAGAAGAGGGTATATCTGCGGACCCTGAAAAGATTGAAGCCATTATGAATTGGCCTACTCCAAGAAATGTGATAGATGTAAGATCTTTTATGGGACTTGCAGGATACTATAGGAGATTCATTGAAGGATTCTCCAAAGTTGCACATGCCATCACTTCTTTGCAAAAGAAGGGGATAAAGTTTGAATGGACATGGAGGTGTGAAGAAAGCTTCCAGCAATGGAAGAATCTTATAACCAGTGCACCAGTATTGAAAGTTGCAGACCCAGAGACAGATTTTGTGGTGTGTACCGATGCATGCGGGCAAGGGCTTGGAGGAGTCCTTATGCAAGACAACCACGTGATATGTTACAAGTCAATAAAGCTGAAGGAGCATGAGAAGAACTATGCCACTCATGACCTAGAGCTTGCAGCCATAGTACATGCTCTCAAGATGTGGAGGCATTACTTGATGGGCAGAAGATTTGAGCTAAGGACAGACCATTGTGGTCTGAAGTATTTGTTTGATCAACCTACTCTGAATTCTAGGCAAGTGAGAAGGCTGGAGTTTTTATGTGAGTTTGATTTTGAAATCAAACACATAAAAGGAAAAGAGAATAAGGTAGTTGATGCACTCAGCATGAAGGTGCAGGAAATGCATGTGGCATCTCTTAGTATTTGCCAATCAGATTTGAGACAATAGATTGTTAATCATATTGCTGAAGATGAAATGTATGTGCAGGTAAAAGATAAATTGTAGCAGTAAAGTCTTGAGATGAGGTATGAGGGATATAAATTGGAAGAAGATGGACTTCTTACTTATAAAGGCATAATTTATATTCCAAATGTAACATATTTGAGGAGAATGATTGTGGATGAGATCCATTAGGCTCCATATTCTGGTCACCCAAGATATCAGTAGACAATTGCTATAGCCAGAAAGCAATACTTTTGGCCAGGAATGAAAAAGGACATGGCTGAATATATTTCAAGGTGCATGAAATGTCAGTAGGTAAAGGTTGAGCATCAACACCCCGCAGGTTTGTTGCAACCTTTTCCAATTCCAGAATGGAAATGGGAAGTTATTTGCATGGATTTTATTACAGGATTGCTGATGACTTGGAGACAACATGATTCCATCATGGTTGTGGTGGACAAGTTGACAAAGGCAACACATTTCATACCGGTTAAGTCTACGCATAAGACCGATGATATTGCAAAGATATTCATGAAGGAGATTTTCAAATTACATGGATTTCCTAAGGCAATAGTCTCTGACAGAGATGTCAAGTTCACTTCCAATTTTTGGAAAGGGTTATTTGCAAGTTTGGGTACAAAGTTGAACTTTAGCACTGCCTACCATCCTCAAATTGATGGTCAGATAGAGAGAGTCAACTAGGTGCTTAAAGACATGCTTCGCATGTATGTGATGGACAAACCAACCAAGTGGGAAGATTATTTACACTTGGTAGAGTTTTCTTATAACAATGGACAGCAAGCATCCTTGGGGATGAGTCCGTATGAAGCTTTGTATGGAAGGAGGTGTAGGACACTAGTGACTTGGGATAATCCAGTGAACAGGGTTGTGCTTGGTCCAGAATTGCTCAAGGAGATGGAGCAAGAGGTTGTAAAGATCAAGCAGAATCTGAAAGCAGCCCAGGACAGACAGAAAATCTATGCAGATAAGCATAGAGTGAACAGATAGTTCAGTCTTGGGGATCATGTCTACCTCAGAGTGAGGGCAAAGAAGAGTTCCTTGAAGCTGGGAAGTTGTGCCAAGCTGTCACCCAGATATTGTGGGTCATTTGAAGTGCTTGAAAGAATAGGGCCAGTTGCATATAGACTTGCATTGCCTGCTAGCACTAGAGCTCATTATGTTTTTCATGTTTCTTTGCTTAAGAAATATGTACATGATCCTAACCATGTGTTAATTTGGGATGTGATTCAGGTGGAACTCGAGGGAGAGTTCCAAATTGAGGCAATGCACATCCTCGACAGGTCGGGGGTTTGATCCTCCTCAATTCCACATTTTTGGTAAACGGTGCAACCATTTTCCATGTGGTAGTTCTTGATTGGTCTACATGTTCTCCTATCACTGGTCCACCTCATCTCTGCCATGTCATCCACCTCATCCATGTGTCATGCTGTGAAGATGCCATGTCACTCACTTGTTGACTGTACCTGCAATCTGTACATGCCACATGGAATGTTGTGGTGGCACCACGTCAACGTCGTACATGCCATGTGTCATCCTTGCAGTGGTGCTACATGGCATTTTTTGGGGCTAAATTTGCATGTTTTGCCAAAAGTTTTGAACTGAATAACTTTCACATCCAGAGTTTGTTTTGCACGAAACAAATGTTGCCGAAAATCTCTCACAGAGTTCTATGCATATGAAAGCTTATGTTCGCAATTTGAAGACTTTAATATTGATCGATCTCATATATCATCCTGTATCACATAAATTTATAGATGCCTCTTGGGTAGAGAGGAAAATATTTCCCACCGAGGACTTTGAGGGATTTACCTTTGTCATGGTTGGCAATAACAAGGTGAAATGCACACATATGATACCTCAATTATAGGTACAAATTGGGAATTATACATTGGTCGACGACTTTTGTGTGGTAGATGTGCCAGACACGAGCATTATTTTGGGAGTACAGTGGTTGTACTCAATTAGGAAATACTCAACAAATTACCAAACATTAGAGATGGAGTTCTTGGCACCAGATGGGAAATGGGTAGTCCTGAGGGGAATGCCCAATGAATGTTCAGGGTCAGCCACAACAAAGGGAATTCCCACCATATTCAGGCATGAGGACATGACTTGCATGAGAAAATGACCAACTCCAACACATAAGACTTCAAGGAAGGACCAATGGTATGAGAAGGGCTTTTCAGGTAGACCTCCAGAAAAAAAGTATGATGCATGCCAGGGAATTTAGACGAGGATCCAAATCTAGGATGTTCAATCCACATAGGTACCCAAGAAGATATAAGGAGGGAATACAGAGCATGGGTGCGAAGAAGCAAAACTTCGAAGAAAAAGAAGAGCCACCCAACAGTTGAATAAACTAGTTGATAAAAATGGACAAGAAGAAACAAGAACATATGGTTCGATATATTGGTCATAGATTGCTTGAGGACAAGCAATTTTGAGCGGGGAGGACTGTAATGTCCTCTTTTAATTAAATCACCCAGAGAGACTCGTTAACCTATTTTATTCCCATAGATTCGAGTGGGTATTAAAGAAAAGGGAATAACCGAGGACTGATACCACTAGGAGTAGAAATGAACATCACTTCAATGTTATTAGATCATCAGTAGATTATAAAAGGCCATTGGAGCAGATATCAACAAGCATGCAGAGCATGCAGGCCTTATTTCACCTTGCACGCATCAATGAGCAATTAGGTTTGCATGCATGCAAAAGTAAAGTCATGTAAACCCTAAAATCTATATTAGAAGATAAGTTGAACAAAAAAGGAATCCAAGTTTATTATTCACTTTTGAGATTGGTTTCGAGAGCTCGACAATAGTAGCAACAACGAGTTGGGGTTGAGGGCATGAGTCCCCAGCCGACAAGTGTTTTCGACAGCAAAACTTATTTGCCCTAATCATTTTGGAGATAGATCATCCATGTCTATCCTTTCACTTCACATATTTTCACTATCATTGGAGCAACAACATAACCAGGCGCAAGAGTTCATATTTATGAGATCCAACAACACAAGGGAACATATTCACTGGGCAGTTATTCGCTACACAGTTGGGAGTACTCTTTTCTCTTGCATGTCTCTTCCATTCTTTTCAGAAGGGTCATATTACTATCCCTGACAATTATCAGGGAATCTCTTGCATATTCAGAGAAGATCCAACAAAGTCATGTTGGAGAGAGGGTGCCCCCTATTCTAGAAGATCATTTCACTAGTGCCCTAACTAGCCTCATAAGTTCTGCATTTGCACTCCATACTCTTCAGAGGACCGTTATCATATTATATGGGAAGTTTTGGCTCACCATTCAGACTATTGAGGCAGTTACAAAAGGATTATCATCAAAAGACAACGTTTTTTCCTTGCATGGGAAAATCATCTAGAGTAGGCATCATGTTTTGGGAGTTGCAGTGGATGCATGGCATGCATATCTTTTCTATATTGATCAAGCACCAAAACTATAATTATTGGAATGTTCTTATAGTTGTCGAAGCTTCTTTCATTATCAATTTGTATTTTTGTCATATATGGGGTTAGCACACTATCTGGTATTGCATGCAATTTAATTCTTAAAGGATAACAATCATATAACTCCGAATCAATCCACAAAAAACACAACCATATCAATACAAGAACACAAAATATCAGTTTGGGATATTACACACATACTGACATAATGTGTTTCTTTTGATAAATGTGTGATGGTCTTTTATTAGACTCTCTGACTTGGATGGGTGGTTGTTTTGGACCGTAATATATTTTTGGGCATTATGTTTTTTTGTAAAAGTTTCAGATTTAGAGTTTTGTTGGTATGTTGTTTCTAATTTGATAAGGAAGCAACATCTGATAGATAAGATTGTTTGTAGTTGGAGATGGTAGTTTTTTGGAACAATATGGGATGATCTACTACAATGAGATGGTTGTAATGATGTAGACGCAACTTTTTAAAAATATAAAGTTTTTTTTTTCGTGCTAAAAAAAACTTAAGCCGTAGTCTAAAATTTTGACGATTTTTCTAACAGGATTTTTATAAAATCCGACATAAATTTTGGAAAATCGTTTTTACAGCTGTCAAACTTACAGATTTTAGGTGCCCCAGGGGTTTTTTAGCATGTTGAAACTATTTCTACCTTCCAAAAACCGATTAAAACACTGCTTGATTCAGTTTTTAGAAACACAATTTCATCGGTTTCCAAGCAAAAACCCGTCGTCGAATAAAAATCATCAACTCTTTAAACAACTTTGTATCTTAATTATTATTTCTTTTACATATTTTAAATGAATTAGTTCAAACTATTTATAAAATTTGGACTTTTAAATTATTATTTAACCATAATATAACATAATTACTTTCTCTTTTCAGATTTTCCAACTTAAAAAATATTATCTTTTCCATGTAGTTCCTTTCTTGGACTAAGTATAAATAATTAGTGTGACTTCTCAACGCATTATGCTCTAACAATCAAAGGCAAAACCAATACCACTATTATTAAAACAATATATCTCAAATTTCACAATACATAAATGACCAACTTTTAAATTTTATAGATTTTTATTTGAGATGATAGATGTATTTGAACCCTCACCAAATCCTTTGCGCAACATTGATTCGTCCTACTTAAAAAAAGAGATATCTAAAAAAGGATGATTGGGATTGGATGATTATTTTTCTTTGTTAGAATTTAACATTTTTTATTTTGCAAAATTTGAATTTCTAGATTTAATAGTTATAACATGTTTTTTTATAAATTTCGATAGGAGTTTTTCAAAATCATACCGCAAAAATCCATGTCGAATTTTTAGACTATAAAGTTAAAAAATAAAATATATAACGAAAAATAAGAAAAACTTGTAGTATCCGAATCCGAATAATCAATGAATGAAAAATAACTCCATATTGAAAAATATAAAATGAATATTGAAGATGAATAATGATGGTTTACAATTACAATGGTAGGGCTTTATATAAACCTTATCGTGCCCTTTCTTTTTAAAGTAAGATAAAACCCTTCTATTACTGCTTCAAAACTAAAAGATATTTACATACCTTACTTCATAAAACATGGAGTCAAGCATCGGTTTGGTAACCAAAAGAGAAAGGTAAAAAGGATAGCCCATAGAGAAAGACAGAGGAGCATGAGAGCAGCCCATCCTTTCAGCGTGGGTGCTCGATCATGTAAACAAACAGGAGAATATGTTCCGTAACAAAACATAGACCAACTACGTAGAAGGAGCTAAGCAGAAATATAACCCAACACAAACCACAAGGAGCATCTAACAGTCCTGCGACAAGGAGAGGACTAGCATCTGTGGGAGGACTCAGCTTCATTTGGGGCATTTATGGTGCCTTGCCCATTCCCCTGGTTAGCACCGGCATGGCTAGATTCCTCCATGTCCTCATCTTCATCTTGCGGGATGCGCTGAAAGGGTGGAGCCGAGAGCCTCAACAGACTGCGCATATGACCAAGATTGTTCTCCGCCTCCTCCTTGAACTTGCCCACGGTAATGCATATGAGTTCTGTATAGCTCTCTCTCTCGTTCATGGAGTGAGAGAGTATAAATTTGAGGTGCCAATAGTTCGACATTACAACATCACCCCCAACTTCACGCGAAACTCACCAAAGATCTCCTCTTCCATGATCGCTATGGAGTGTCGAATGTGTTCCGACGTCTCCTCATGAAAGAGCCTTTCCCACTGATCCTCTTTGTTACCACCTTCCCCCCTATAGGAGCTGCCATTGTCGGCTAAGGATTCAACTTCCCAGTTCTGTTACCACGGTTGCGCGGTATTTTCTTCGTCCTCTTCCACGATCACGTTTGCATGGTAGCTTCACTCTGCGAAAAAATCTCAGTCTGGCTTTGGTTCTTCCAGCTCGAGAGTGCTTCTCCCAAACTTTGTTCATAATCCACAGTGCAATAAAATTCCTCTACTCCTTTGTTAAATAATGATTTGGCACCCAACATGAACAACACACGATGCATACCCAAGTACACATTATCGCGGTTGATGGAATGTGCAGAGATATGCACAGGCTTTGGCTTGCTGTGACAGTCTTCCCCATATTCTTTGCATGCAATGAGATCCCCTCACCAGGCTTATACCCATGCCCTTCCGTATCCACCCTCGTGCCATTTAACTTCCCACCATCCCTGATAGTTATCTCTCGGTACTGTGCATGCTTTGCTATCGAAGAGGATCAATCCTCTCGTGCCAACCTCCATCCAAGGCTATTTCAAGCACTTCACGCCGACTGCTTGTCCCTTCCTCACTTGCCTCGTGGGTCTTGTGAGCCACCACCGCATGGGCCTCATGGGCTCTAGCCTCGTGGCACACCATCCTTGGCCCCATGGCATAACCTCCTCCGCCTCATGAACTCTGGCCTCATGACTGGCAACCTCCTCCTCTGCCATTTGGTGTGCTTGCATGTCACCTGCATCCGAGACCTTATCGTGTATTTTCAAATGAAAGGGTGCATCTCTTTACTTTTTTTTTAATTAATTAATTAATCATTTATATTTATTAATTATTAATATTAATATATATATTAATATTAATAATTAATATTGATATTTAATGTTTATATATATTTATATATCTTATTATGTTATATATAAATTCGCATATACCAAAAGTGGATCGTAATGGCCACATTAACGACGTAAACTTTAATTTAGCTCTGCTTTCCATTTCACGTAGGGTTTGAGAGTCATGTACATAACTTGTTAATGACGACTAGGGCTCCTTCCTTAACAACCCTTTCTTCTTCTTCTTTGAGAGTCTGGTGGATTAGGCAGCTTCATGGGATGGCAGATGTAGAAGCCATGGTATGGACGTGGTATGCCATGTTTCTAAGGAGGTGGTGTGTGCTACGATGGTAGTGGCATGACATGTACAACGGTGGTGACGACGGTGTGGATGTAGTGAGGCATGACAGTTTTGGTTGTGCATAGGTCCCTCATAGGTCTTGAAGCCGTGACGGACCCGATCTCCTCTTCCGGTGGCCCTCCCCTTTCACATTGAGCTCTATGACCCTCTCGACAAGTATCGCTGATGGTTTTTGTGTACGTCTTTCCCAGGTTTATGGTGAAATCTGTGAAGTGATCTTCCAATGCCATGAATGGGGTTTGGAACAATTCCAATAGTGATAATATGCTAGGATTTGTACATGAGCATTTTTGGGAAGAAGGATTATCTTGTTCTGAATTGGCTTAAACTTTCATCTCTTTCTACTTTTTATGCTCTTATTGAGTAATTTTTTATATATACATATTTTAGTGCATATTTTTGGATGCCTTATAATGGGATTTATACTTGTTTCTGCCGGCTCATTGAGTAGAGTAAGAAGTAGTGATGGTTTCTACCCATATACGCAACTTTTTATGTAAGGAATTTATGCCAATAAACAATCTAGTTCAAGTTTTTAAGAAATAAAAATATAAGTTGTGATCTTTTTTTTCCAGTAAAAACAAAAATTGTAGACACCCATGTCATGATTGGAAAAGTAGACATTAAATATACATATATCGAGTTCTTGGAATTTTAACCCAATAAGTAAAACAATGGAATTTTTATAATTCTACTTTTATTTTAGGATAAAATTTAAGTATCTAATGAATTTGTTATAAATGTTGGTGAGAATCTAAAATTTAGTGATATTTTAAAAGTAGTATTAAGCTTTTTTGGGATGTTTCAAAAACAATATTAAGTTTTTAGTGATATCTTGAAAGTAATATTAAGTTTTTCTTTTAAATAAAAGAAATATTGATTTCATTTTCCAACGAAATTATTTGGAGTTTCCTATAAATAATAGGACAACATTATGTGTAAATTTATGTCGATCTAAAATATATAATTAAATAAATTATAATTTTTCAAAGAATTTCAAAGTAAAACACATGTTGCATCATAATTTCAAAACAAGTATTTATTGAATGTTAAATATGTCATGTGTGATGTTAAGGGTGGTTTATCTTAGTTTAATGATTATGATATGATATTTTTGGAAGAGAGTAGTTAAAACAATCTTAGTGTAAAAGGGATAAGATATTTAATTTATATTTACAATTTGATTTATTTTCTTTAAAAAAATGGTTTCAATCAAAGAAACAATTACAATTTATTGGACAATTGTTATACATAGTATATATAACAACAACATAACATATTGCTATGATCTTATTGCTTGCTAGTTCTAATTATCAAAACTGAATACAACAAAGAGCACAATAGCCAAATAGCTGATAAAAAATCAATAAACAAGCATCATGTTACATTGCTTCAAATAACAGATTACAAAAATTGCTCCAAGAGCACATAAACTAAAAAACCCAGCCCAGCCACAGGCAAAACATGTTGCACTTCGGAAACACCTATAGATCGTGCCAAGCAGAAGCTATTGAACGAGATCGTGTCGAGCTGACATGAACGCAACCACATAGTGGGGTGTTCCACTGCCACCAACCACGCCCTCAGGCCACTGGAAGCCACCACACTCCATCACTGGCAGAAGGAGAACCAACCCTCGCCATCACTAGGGCGACATGATCACAACCTTTTGTTGCCACTTGACATACCCTAGCCACATGAATGACCAATTCGTTGCAGCTAGAGAAGGGACGTCACTAGACATACCACCATTGGAAGTAAATGCAACATTGTCGATGCACCACCTCCAGAAGTCGCCACCGCATGAGCCAAAACATCCCCCTCTGCTGCTGCCATAACGCCACTCGAAACACTCCACCACAGGTTGCATCATGGCAAAGTAAGGGTGGTTGGGTAGAAACCCTAGCCACTGTCATTGGAAGAAAAACATAGCACCACCTTTGCACCACCTTTGCAAAAAATAATAGTGATATTGAATATTATGGGAGAAATTTTGTAACACAAAATAAAAAATAATATCAATTTGTTATTTTTATTAATAAAAAATAAATTTTCTAATAGGCCAAAATAAATGTCGGCAACAAAAACAATATAATATGGGGGAGATGTTGTAATCTTCCTACCCGACAAAAGAATAAAAAGTAAAAATTTAATTATCGGTAAAAAAAATATGTAAAACAATAAAAAAGTAAAAATTTAATTATCCGTAAAACCATGTATATGTGGGTCACGAAAAAACACAAAACTGAATTCTCCGCAAAAAAATGTTGGTTTGCACATGGTTTTAAAACCATGTGCAAGACACTTTAAACAACCCATGGTTTTAAAACCACGTGGAAGACATTCTAAACAACTCATGGTTTTATTGTACATGGTTTAGGGCCTTGCAAATGGTTTTAAGACCATGTGCAAGGCCTTGTAAACAATCCATGATTGTAGGAGGGCCTTGCATATGGTTTTAAAACCATGTGTTGAGAAATGATGTAATGTTAGTTCCTAACAAAATAAAAAATAATAAAAAATATTATATGGCCGCCCTAAATAATATTAAATATTATTAATAATAAAATTATATGTGGACCTTAAATAAAAAGATGTGTCTTTTGGTTTGAATAAAATCAATGGATACCTAAGAAGAGGTTTGCACTTTGAGAGATTTGATCCATCTCGGGCTTTGATAGAGCCTAGGATTTGGATCTACCTTTTTTTTCATAAAAAAAGATCTTATATATTTGATATATAATAAAGGTATCACCAGAAAATTACATAAGGATGACTTGACAACACTTGTCCATAACTGTACTCACATCTACTTACTAGAAAGTTTCTAACTTCTACCCATAACACCCTGTTTCCAGTATGTCGTTTATCAATATTACATAT
>LPNX010614035.1:661415-805654 GCA_001517045.1 Pseudotsuga menziesii | reverse complement strand
GAAGAAAGGGGGAAAGGAGGGAGGATAAGATAAAAGGGGGGGGGGGGGCAATGGGACTTCCAAATAATTTAAACAAAGACAAGGGCTGTCAAAATCTGCTCCGGAGGAGGGAGGTTCGACGAAACGACTTAAACCTGCAATTCATGGAATGTGTTTGAGAAGGGGAGGATTTCCATCCTGGCTGAAGTGGCCTTGGGGAAGTCTGGCTCCTACATTTACCAAACTATCCACTGCACTATTGTTTTCTTGGAGAATATGGAAAGCCTCAAAGGATTGAGACATGAGGGACTTAACTTTGTCATATAGGTGACGGCATTTGATTGCCCCGGTAGGATACCCATTGATCAACTTATAGATGACATGCCTGGAATCTCCAATTATCAACACGTTTCGAAGCTGCTTAGAGCGAAGAATGTGAAGGCCCTGAAGAAGAGCCATCCATTCTGCTTCAGTATTAGTTCTGATGCCTAAGCCCCAAGCGAAGGTTAATTCAACATTTCCTTCGGGATCCACCAGGATCCCCCCTGCTCCTACAACCCAAAAATGTCTATTTTAAGCATGAACCTTTTAAGGCATTAAAAATGTGGAGACATTATTTGATGGGAATTAATAATGAAAAATATTCATTAATAACATCTCTCTGGGATTTTGTAGCACCTCTCTAGAAGAAGTGAATTTGCTTGACATAATGCAAGGATCTATTTTTGAAACTGAGATCATGTTCTTCTCATGTCAAATGACTCTCCAATCATGTTCCTAGCTTCCTCAATAACATTTTGATCCCATTTCGGACTAGGATTGGGAGTAGGGAATGGATCTGGATTTGGATCCGATTGAACTTCATCTTCAATTCCATAAACTGATTCAACTTTGTCCTCTGCTTCATATTTTGAATCTGAAACATTAATGGAAACATTATCGTATGCAAAAGGTTTAGGTATAATGGTTTTACCTTTCCTTTCAAATGGCAGCTGATATTTTACTGGATCTAGTATGGAATAAAGTGTGAGAATTCATATGCCTTGGAGGCATGGTTTGCAACACCTTTCTCTATAAGCTTCCCAGCTGAGATTTCTGGGATCTCCACTAGGTCAGGACCAAATACCACTTGCTTTGGTGAGCCAACATGTGTCATCTAGTATACAGATAAAAAATTTGCAGCTAAGGATGGAACAAATAGTACATTCTTTAACACTCCATGCTCTAACTTTATTGAACCCTTTCCTTCAACTTGAATTTGAGTGTCATCACCCATTTGAATACTTGGACCATTAGTAAGCTGTAATGAAGAGAATGATTCTTTGGATGCAACCATGTGATTGGAAGCTCCTGAATCAATGAGGAAGGCACGTGATTTTGAAAAACCAGCCTTCAATGCATGGCATCTCTCATCATGACCTCCAATCTTGTCTCCAGAGTGATCCTTCCTTGCACCTTTAGGGAGGGAAATATTGCGATACTCATGGATTTTTGTCATTTGATCTATGGTATTCTTCATACAAACTGTATGGTTTCCTTTTTTACAGTAAGAGCACTTGACTTTGTCAAACCTCTGATGTTTGTCCTTCCTAGATCCCGAGGCTTCATCTGCTAGATAAAACTCATCCTTAGGTTCGAATTTAGTGTTCCTTTTTTCTTTTTCTTTCAGCTTCCTCTTTTCTTATGCATTTCTTGTCTCACCATCCAAGAGAGATTGATTTGGAGAGGATCTGATATCTCCCATCTATATCCGCTTGTCTTGTTCCTGTATTAGAGACTTTATGAAGGTATCAAGGGATGGAGTTCACCAATTAGGAGTAGTCAGTTTCCCAGAGTGAAAGGTTGATACAAACACTGATAATTCTGGGCCAGGTTTGCTAAGAATGGAGAGAACCAATTGGTCATCCTTCTTCTCAATCCCGCATTGCTTGCAATGCATGATTAGTGATTTGAATATTGAGAAAAATTGATGTATAGTTTTGAAGTTAGTGGGTTGTAGTGCTATCAGATCATTCTGCATAATATGTCCTCTAAGATCATCCTTCTTACCAAACAAGGATTCGAGATTATACCATACTTCTTTCAAAGGTTTTAGTCCATCAAGATGGAACATTATTTCCCTGGAGATGTGGATGCACATGAATCCAAAAGCTTCATCAAGCTTATTTAGATACTTTGATTTTTAAGATATTGCTAGGGTTCAACTACTCTACCCATGGTGACCTTGTACAGACCCTTGTTGCAAAAGAAAATATGCATATCTTCCCTTCAATCAAGGTAATTGAAGGGTGTAAGGATTTTAAGATTCAGAGCTGTTGAATTCTCCATTTCATAGCTTCTAGAACAACAAATTCTTCATGAAATATTTGAATGTACATGAAAAAACACTGCAAAACACTTCAAGTCACTATCAAACTAGATCAAACACTCTCCACATCAACATGTGCACTTTCTCTGGGTGCATCACACATATATAGACTTCTTTGGATAGAATCTAGAGGGACAAAGGAAATAATTCCAGGATTTATGTGGAACCCAATTGCGTTTGCTGCATCAATGGAAGTTTCTGAGGTTTTCTACTACCCTGAATACCTTCTCTAATACCATGTTAAATTTAATGAAGCATAGGATCTCCAGGAATGCATGAATTTGATTAGCAAAGAAGTATGCAAAAGAGAGAGAAGAAATCAGTAAAGTCTGATAAATAATTCATGGTATATTAAACACACATGAGACGAATAATTGGAAGAATTACATTACATCTGTTAATCAATATAAAATATGTAATACAATGGTAACACAAATAGGAGAATTCAAATGCCTAAGATAGGATTCAAATCTACCAACCTGGACTGACTCTGGAGCTAACTCAGTGTGGGAAAATCACCACTAGAGATCACTAATGTGACTTTGAATCACTAAAAAAATTCACAACCAGTTAACTGATCATGAGGGTAGGTGAATAAATACGTCAAACTTCCCTTGAATCATGGAAACTAGCACTAGGATGTCTGCGAGTGATCTAATTGATGGGAATCAGAGCGTAACTGAATACCTACTAGAGGGAACTATTGGAGAGTGCTGGTGGCACTCAGAGTGGGTTCCTAAATTACAGGGATTGATCCTTGGAGCTCCTAAACTCAAGCATATAGATACAATGAGTGGTAGGTGGCCCCTATGTGTGTCCCCCATGCACTAGTGAAGTGATGAAGACTTCCTAAGCTAGGAAAATGGACAAATAGACTATATGGTCAAAGGGGGGATTAATTAATCCTAATACTAACCCCATAAATGATCGAATATCAGATATTTTTTTAGGAGTAGGCCACTCCATAATCGCTTTGATATTTTATTTATCTCCATCAATTCCCTCTTTTGAAATTATATCCTAAATACTGAATTTGGTTCTTATAAAAATCACATTTACTGAACTTAACATAAATTTGTTCTTCCTGTAATACTTGTAGGAAATTTTTTAGATGCTCATTATGTTCTAATTCACTCTTAGAATAAATAAGTATGTCGTCTATACAGACTAGTATAAAGTTATCTAGATATTTGTTGAAAATGCTATTCATCACGCATATGAAAGTTGCATGGGAGTTAGTTAAGAAAAATGGCATCACTATGAACTTGTAGTGGTCATATCTAGTTCTAGATATTGTTTTACTTATGTCTTCCTCTCAGATTCTCACTTGATGATATCCGGATCTCAAATCAATTTTGGAAAATATTTTAGCTCCCCCTACTTGATCAAACAAATCATCAATTCTAGGGAGAAGATACTTTTTATTAATTGTCATCTTGTTTAAATGTTGGTATTCGATACACATACACATTGTTCCATCCTTTTGTGCTCCCCACGGGGACACACTGGGTCTTACGTACCCTTTTTCTATCGATTCCTGAAGCTGAAATTTTAATTCAACTAAGTCGGGTGTACTCATGAGGTGTAGAGTTTTGGACATCGATATTACTCCCATTATATGCTCTATATAAAAATATAAATTCTACTTAGGTGGTAGCCCTGGTAACTCTTCAGGAAACATATAAAACAATATAATTTTCTATTTCCAGTTTATTCTCAAAATTATAAATTTGATGATTAATTGTGTAGACTTTATAACCCTTAATAACACATCTCTTAGGTTGTAGGGATGAAATCTATCTTAATGATATTTTCTTAGGCACCACACTATTTGTTGTTTTCCTTGAGCATCAATACATGTAAAATTCTTGTTCAAACAGTCCAATATTATGTGATGTTGTTCCAACCAATCCATCCCCATCAAAACATCATATGTTCCCAAAGGTAATATGTTTAAGTTCACACTTGTTTATAGGCCATTCATGTATATTTGGCGGCCTTTAATCAATTTTTTTTTTTTGCATTAGTTTATAGTTGTACTAGCCATGGTTTATTATGCTTTCTCTTATGTAGTTTACAATTTTAGGGGATACATAAGTATGGCAAGCTCCTAGTTCTATCAAAATAGAAACTAGTTGTATACAAAATTTACCTTTAATTTCAATCATATGAGATTGATGATCAACTTGTATGCCTTCCAAGGTAGCGCAAATTCTTGGATTCCTTGAACAACATCTACCATCACATCCTCTTGTAGATTGTTCAAAAAATTTTGGCTTTTTTGTGGGCAATCATGGTATAAATGTGGACCTTTACATCCCCAACACTTTACTGTTGTTAGAATAACTCAACTTCCAACATAAGTAGTTGGTTTGCTTCCACTTTGGGATGGTAAGTTTGATTGTACTTTACTTTTTGCAAAGTTTCTGTTGTTTGGAAAATCATTGTTAAAATTTATGGAGGGAGGAGGCTTGTAACCTTTCCTTTTTCTTTCTGGAGCTATCTTTTGCTTTTCTTTACTCTTTTTCAATTTTTCATATATATGTTGGTTGTGTTCAAAACAAACCCTAGCTTTAAACAAATCTTCATCTAGAATTTCAGGTGCATCAAACTCAATTTTGTCTTGAAAGTAAGGTGGAAGGTAACTCAAAAATGGTTGAACTTTGAATTTCTTGTCCCTAATATAAGGAACATAGTGAATTAATTCTAAAAATATGTTTCTCAAAGAATCCATGGTCATAGATACCATATTTAACTCATGGAACTCTTTTACCTTTTGGTCAAAGAAACGTTCAAACATGTACTTTTCTTGAGACATTTTCATAAAACTTTCCCAAGTAACTTTTCTTTCTTTCATAATTTTGGTGAGAATTAAACCTCACCAGCACCGACCAAACTTTTCATTTAAATCATAAATTTCCAATCGTGCCTTCAACCTACTAGGATAGTCATATACTTTGAAATACTTTATCATCCCTATCATTCATTCTTCATCCTTTTAACTCAAGTCTAATTCACCTTAAAAAATAGGGCTTTGATTTTCTTAAATTCTCCTTTTAATTTCTCCTTACTTGATCTTTTACTTTTCTTTCTAAATATGTGTCCGATGTACTAGAATTAGACTTAGATTCATCTCCTTTCTCAATTTCTGGATCTTTGTTTTCTTTGTCATGTGTATGCCTCTTTTAAACTTACTAGATTCATGAACAGGTTGGTGACCTTGTTTTATTTATGTTAAGGTTTGTAGCATAATAACATTCATTTCTTGTTGTTCCTATATGTCTTTCAAGTTATCATCTTTATAGCTTTGCAATTCAGTCGCTAAATTTGTACAATTTTCATTAGTTCTAAAGATGCAACATTTCTTTGACCACTGTTCATTTCCTCGTGATTCTTCTCTTCCCACTGTTCAAGACTTCTAGATTCCCTGATTGACTAGAAGTCTTGATTTCACCCATATTGCTTGAAATTTTAGTTTTGTTGTCTGTTATTTCTAATTTGGTCTATGAATTCCTCTTGTTGGACTTAAGCCTCCCAATCCCTTTCAAGTTCTATTATGTTTTGAGTGGTACTTAATTTCATATTGAATAGTTGAGAAGACACATAATTTTGAGTTCCAAAATCATTTTGTATATTAGGTTGTGTTTGTCATGTTGGCGTCATTTATCTTCCAAATGTAAATTTATGATGTGCCAAAGAAAATTTGGCTATTGGTTATTTTTATTTGTGTCTTCCAATTAGGCCCATAGGTCTTCTAGATGTAAATTTATGATGTGCTAAATATAATTTGGCTATTGGTTATTTTTATTTGTGTCTTCCAATTAAGCCCATAGGTCACTAGGCGTTGAACCTTAGCTTTGATACCAATTTGTAATGTCCCAAAAATATTAACACTTTAAATGTTTTAGATAAGAAAAGACAATGTCACAACACAACATCTTCATAATCAAAATCGTATCCAAATTCTCTTATATAATCAGAAACAAAGAGTTTTGCGCTAACTAAAAACTTATAATTTTTAAATATAAAGTCTAAGTTCTTAGTCTAAGAAGTTGTGTCCTTTGCTACGTGTTGAACTCAGTCTAACCTCGAGCTAGGTGTCTAGCTGCGGACTTACAAGCTTCTCACATATCTGTTTGAGTTTGAAGTATAATACTTTTGTATATCCTAAGTTCATTATTCAAGATACTTGTATAAATCTTGTTGTCCGGATTCTATTTGTATACATAGTTAAAATCACTGTATCTGTATTAATTACATAGATGTAATCTTTTAAATTCAATAACTACCTTGTGATAAAGGATTTGTTGCTCTTCTCTTTTTAAAGGGTACTTGTTGAACATGTCAACTTTAAGAAGAATCATGCATCGACATGAAGTCGAGACTTACTTAGCTTATAACTAACATCACATTCATTTATATCCTTCTTGTAGGTTATGTGCATCGACACTATTGTGTAATGATTTCTAAGGAATGTGTTTATAGTCCTCATTATCATAGACCATTTCATGGCCAAGGTGAGCATACAATGATACATTACATAGCTTATAGACACTTCCCACTTTAACTATTGTATACAATTCATCGTTATTTTTTTCAAATGGAAAGATCCACGGGAAACCCAGCAATACTTCCCCACATTCGTGGATGGTAAAGGTGGCAAACTGCCGGCCATCCTAGCAGAAGGCCTAACCCTAGAGGACTCAAGGCTCGAACCCATGACCTCCCCCCGAACTGAGAGAGTATACGCACGTCTTACCAATTGAGCTAACCCTTGGGGCTACAATTCATCGTTATTTAAACTTATGTATATAACAATTATTTTATGTTTCCGATGCCATTGAAAAAAGCATGCTTTAATGTCAAAATATATATATATGCTTTAATGTCAACATATATATATTCAAGACCATACTCGATGGTATTCATGCACTTGTCATAAGGTTGGGTATTCACATTTTCGTCGTTCTCATAAGACCTTGGTATTGAAGGTATACGGTGTGATACCAACACACGGGTTTTACACAAAAAGAAGTTCCCACCTACCTTGTAAATAATGGTTAGACAGATGACCTATCAGGATTTGGTGATGCATTTAAAGTCCCGAATTTAAATTCACGTGGCTTTTCTTGTCCAAATGGATGCCACTTCAGCTTCAGCTTATACTGACAATTCTTTTAATAGATTGTGCCTCCATGGGATTTGTTATGTATTTGTTTCTTGTTGTTGCTTAACATTAACAGAGTTAAATGTATTTTTAAGAGTTTATTGGAGAGTTTGGATGTGGTTATTGTTATTTCGTAACTCCTATTTTTCTCTCATATGGAGTAGGTTCGATTCCATGACTTCTTTTGAGGGTAAGAACTTGATTTGTTTTACTCAGAAATTAAGAGCTTCTTTTCGCAATAGTTGTACATTAGTTTCAATTATGTGTATTAATCCATGTTTTTAATTTTCTTTTTTCTTGCAGGTGAAGAACTAATACGGTTCAGGTTCATTGGATAAGATAACAAAAGCATTGTCGCGGTTAAGTTCATACAGCTTCATTCATGGCTTGTCTTCTCCTTGGAGTGGATGGGTAAATTCAGCGTTAGAAATGGAGCTACGCTACTTGTTCTTTGAAACAATCTCAATGGTGTGGTGAGCTGGTTTCAAAACTATTCCTGTAATCGGAGAGAGTTTACTGTATTTTCTTTTAAATATTGACAAACGTAGCTTTTACGCTCAGACTTATGGTCCCTTTCAATGTAAATTTTGGAGTTTAAGTCTTTCAAGGATTACATGATGCCAATGTTATAAAATGTTGGGTTTTATTTTATATTGAAATATAAATGCATTTACCTTTTGTTTAAGCGTTTTATGTGAATAAGTTTGTTATGTGGGTTAATAATTGGTTTGGTATCCATCATTGGCTTATATGTTTTCTCTATTCTTAACCTGTAAAAACTTTTTAGTTTTTGTTTGCAGATGCAATTATGGGCATGAATTGCCTTCATTAAGCCCGACATTTCATTGATATTTTAAATGAATTCTCCATTGGCATTTGAGATGGATATTGGTCGAATATTTGTATATGCTTACAATTCCTATTGGAATTCGATTGTATCCAAAGATTGATCAGAGCTCATATGCTAGAGCTTCAGCTCTTTTTTGTTTTTTGTTTCTCCGTGAGAGTTTAATTTCAAAAAACTTTACTGGTTGCAAATGTTCATGCCGAGGATTGAACTACGGAGATTTCGACTTCGAGCTTGCACCATATTAAACTCGATGGGATTTATTTCTTGCTCTGTCCATAACTTTGACCTTTGTTTATAAGTAAAGAGAAATAATCTCTTTCGGCATTATTAGGATCCTATGTATTAATAATTTCATACTCTACAAGATAATATTTTTCATTCAAACAATTTGTGCAAACGATTGCAACACACAATGGCTTGATATATGCATAATTTATTGTTTAAAATATGGATATTTTGTTTAACTCAGGTTTTCGAATTTCATTAAATATGCAGTCTATTATAAAATCGCATACTTAAACTAAATATATTTTTAAAGCTTGAATATAAAAAATATATAATCTATAACAATAAAATTCTCATGGATACTTAAACCTATGAAATATTCTTTTATTAATCTATTTTGCTAATTCTTGCATTGTTTACAATAAAACTATTATTAATTTTTCATAGGATATTTATCCAATATATTTAAGAAATAACAATTATATTTAACAATACAACTAATTATGCATCTATAAAGATATTAGAGAAACCCTAGCTAATAATTCACAAAAATATTTATGATAGTAACAATAATAATTCATTCTGTGTTTTTAACTCAAAATAAAAAGATAAATAACCAGAACTAAAATATAAAACAATGGAAATAGATAAACTTATCAAACCTTGAACTCCAAACTACTTGAGTGGCGTCCACTTTCCTCCCAACCATAGATCATGAACATTCAACAGTTGTTCAATCCACGTGTCACCCTCTAACGAGACCAAGCGCACTAGAATATGATAACCAGGGATATGTTTTCTATCTTTTAACTACTGCACAGTAGTCACGAGGTTTTTTACCAGCTCTCTGTAAACCTTATAATTTTAATCCCTCTCCACACAGTCTTCTCCAAGACTAACCATGTTTCTTTCATGGTTCAATGAGTGCTCAAAGGTTTACAGCTGAACCCTCTAGTGATCTAGGAACCATTATCCCTGTAATGTTCACTATCTAAATTTTTTTATTCTTCTAAGGAATGGGATCTCTTCAACATTCACGTTTCTCTCTTCTTCATAAGAAAAAGTGTATTTTATCTCCTCTTTCACTCTCTGTATAGTTCCTTTATTTTCACTCGCTTTATAGTTCCTTAATTAAATAGGTGTGTTTGGTCCCTCTTTTAAGTATCTGCCACTCAAGAAGTTTGGAACATGAAGTAAGACATTTTGATTTTATTAATGTAATTTGATGCTCTAGATTTTTCTCAACTTAACATCAATTTCAAAAACACTCTCAGTAATTTCACATTTGGTGCTCGAGAGTCATCGACTCAACACCAAATAATAACAATATTCTTGATGCTCCAGTGTCACATGACTCAACATCAAATGAAAACATTCAAATAATAAATATACTCGATGCTCCAAATTGATATGACTAAACACCAAATGCAAACACTTTAAGTCTAAAAAATATTATTTACAAAGCGGATCTAAACTTGGGATATTACACCTCATGAGTGTTAGCAATTAGAAATTAAATTGTAGATGTTGAGGTATCCATGTTTTCCCACAACCTCCAATATTCTTCTAGGATCCTGTAATCAACAAGAACCCAATGTGGTAAATCATGATTTTTTTTCTCTAGTTTAGGTGGTTTAACAACACTTCCTTTGTTTGGGACAATAATAGGTACCTTGAGAATTGGTTCATGTGCAAGGTCTAAGCCTTGATGTTCATGTGTTAATTCCCCTAGTTCCCCTTGTCCTTCTATAAGAACTTGAAACTCAAATTCTATTATTTTAGAGGATATCGTTCATGGAGAGAGTTGTGGATTGATTTATTACTATGGTATTTGTCCCCTTTTATGTCTTTTTCCTTCTATCAATCCTTGATCTTGGTTAATTTTGATACATACGGCTTGAGAAGAAGAAGAAGATTGGTTCCTTCCTAAGATTCCGCCCTACTAGCATTACAAGAGACCACTTTGAATTATGATTTTGATATGAATTCTTGTTTTAAATTTACTCGACCTTGTTCTCGACCCACTCTACTTGCAAATTTCTTAGTGTTTGGGGGTCTTCCTCTTCCTCTAGGATTCACAATTCTATTCACGCATTTAAATGCTTTGGTACTGACGAGATGGGAGTCTACCATGGGAATTTCACTACAAAAATTGGTGATAGATGTGTAGGTTCTTACATTTTGTCTTTATTTCTTAGGCTTAGCAAAACGAGGAACAACTTTAAATCATGCTCTATATGATATAACACTTGTGATATGGGAGTCCACCACATAAATTTCACTATAGAAATTGTTGGAGGATGTGTAGGTTCTTACCTTTCATATCTACTATTCAGGCCCCATCATAGCTAGATACAATGCATCTAAAATCAATGCTAGGTTGTATTTTTGCACCCTTAATAACCTCCCTAGAAACAATGCGAAAATGCTGGTTCTTTTAATTGTATTTTAAGACAATTAATTGGCCCTTTACATTAATTATCAACCCAGGCTGTGTCTTGTTATTTCAAGGTTATCGTGCTAGGTCTATGAAAGCAATAGTTTCCTTTTATAAATTATTATATATATGTTCACATAGCTAAAATTGAAAGAATACTAATTGAAACCCCCTTGCTTGTAAATGAAACCACACTTTTGAATTGGAAACACACACAACTATAAAAGCACTCGTGCATAAATAAAGAAACACTTGCATAAATGAAATGCACACTTAAGAATTAAAGATACATATTCTATAACGAAAGAAATACTTATACTCAATAACTCGTAACATAATGCTAATGAGGGGTAGAGTAACAAAACCAACCAGTAAAGAAATCATTGCAATAATAGAAATAGTAACTAACAACTAAAAACCAATTAATAAATGAACTAAATACTCATAACTATCTATTAAAATAAGTAACCCAACAACAACACCTGCTCAAGGAAGGGAGGGGGCCCTTCCTCCTTTGACCAAGGTTGTTGAAACAACTTAATATAGAAATGTTAACAATATGCATAAACTAGCATACTCCTATTATCAAATTCAAGAAAATTACAATGAATTTTACAATACTGCTCTATTCATAATTGTCTTCTTGCCTAACATTTTCTCTCAAGAGAAAATTTTCTTTTATACATATGTTAATGATAATATCAAGAAATTAAGCATCGAAACAATATTGAGAATATACCAATTCTCAAGTCATTTGTAACACTTCTTAGGATAGCATGAAGTCATTCATTCTTTAAGCTGTTACAATTGATTGCTAATAAAATGTTTTCATTAATCCATTGAATCATTGTGACATCTAAACTATGTCCTTCGTGGAGGAATTGACTCAATACTACCACATGTATCTCTCGAAGATGTTTATGCCACTATAGAAGAGTATTGGTTGAGACCGGATATGAGTGATAGCAAGGATTTCTACTAAAGTAATTGGAAACCATAATCATTTAGGAGTAGAAACATCGTGACTGTGAGAGAGTAACATCAATTAGTGACTATGAGAGAATAACAACAACCAATATTTTCAACTTTCCAATAGAGATACTACACAAACACTTCATGAGAAATATTAACTAATTAAAAAACCCGTTAATAACCTCATCATTCATTAAATAAAACAATATACAAATAAAGTTGTACCTCAAGGAAAATCAAAGGATCACTAGTGATATGGCATCAAAAGGATGGAAAGAGAGAATCAGACATCTTCAAAATAAGGAAAAAATCTAACAAAAAGGGTACATGTCCTAGAACCAATACAACGATCACCAATGCGACTACTTTTGCATCAGAGAGGAGGATTTAACTATTGATAGTCAAGATACCTAGCTCCTAACCAGTCTCTCAATTCAAGGGACTTAGGATCCACTACACGCTACTTTGGCTAGTTTCCAGAATATTGAACAAATCGTCATTAAGTTTTGTGGTGGATTATGAGTGGCCAAAAGCACCATTCAAATCATCATTTCCCATATATAGAACCTAATTGTTTGAAAAATGGTGGTGGTGGTTGTCAGAGCGTTGGGGGGTACAAGCACTCATATGGATTTTAAAGGCCAACTCATGTGGGTGGAATGAGTGATGGGATGAAACCAAGTTGTGTGGCCCCATATGTTACTGTAGAGCATGTGTTCCTTGATGACCAAGGTGTCCACACAAGGTTATGGTCAATTCACATATGCACCCACAAGAACTTGTGAAAGAAAAGTGGATTGCATACATAAACAACAATGTTAAGTTGCGAGACGATGAGATAGGAATCTAAATGGACATGAAGATCATGTTGTATACCTATGTGTATGGAATCATTCAACAATATGATGGCTATGTCATATTCCACTTGATTATTAGTGACTGACCCAAGGCATGCTCCACCAGTGTGGTATAGGGCATATATCGGGTTGTAAATGGCCCAAGTAGTAGACACTAGACTCTTTGAACAATTATTCATGTCATCAATGAATTCAACTAAGAAATATGTATTGGTGGTCATCTGCATGACAAACAAATGTTTGGTCACACTTTGTATGTAAGATTAAAATACGGGCTTAAACTTATAGAAATAAAATGAGATGCTACATTGTGTTTAGTGAAAGGGATAACATAGCGGGTGGATAGGAGTATCATCTAATGTGTGGTATCTCAGTGGAAACCATTGGTGTTGGAAATTGGTACAAGTTACCTATGGAATATGTTCACTTGTTCGTGTGGTGTACCAAGACTTTCAAATTATGGGAAGGACTTCATTGAATGCAGTTCATTGATAGGGTTGTTTAAACAATCTCTTCCGGGGTCACCCAACACATTAGTTGAGGATGTTGCTTCGTTTGCATGAATTAGGTCCATGTTGTCTACAATAATAGATGTGGGTGTTGGTAATGAATAGTGATATTCCTTGAAGGATGAAGACGATGTGTCGTCATTGGTAGATAGGAATGATAATAATGACATATTGATGACATCAACATGGTTGATGGTATTGTGTGATGGGGGTAATATATCCTCTTGAGGCAAGGATGATGGTTTTTTCAAGGGAAGAGATGGGTTATTATGTAGCCATATTTTCTCTAAGTGTACAACTCATTCTATGCATAGGATGGAAAATTGAAACAACTAACGAGTTAACAAACCGCATGATCTACATGGACAAATAACACATAAACGATTAGGTATATGGGATAGACTTAGTGGACTCATGTCATGATTGGGTGGAGCCACATTTATGGTATGTGTGATAATATGAGTGTGATTCCCATGTGATGAAAACCTATTTTGCTCCTCTTTTCAGTGGTTGTAATGCAATGACGACATTGATGGAGGCAGTTTCTTGGGGAAATGGTTGAGGTCTTTCAAAAACAAGGTGTGAGAAAAATGGTTTCCAATGCATCCCAAAATCGAGGGAGTTTGGGAAAATGAAGGGTATAATGACCAAATTATGAAAAAAATTGTGCACAGATTATTGGTGCACAAATTTTTGGTCTTGCTTTTGGACAAGGTGTTTGTGCAAAAGTTGCACTAATGAGAGTGTTGAGAAAATTCCTAATATCTGATAATGTGGGCCACAGGTTTGTAGCATGTCCCAACATACCACACAAATTTCATGGTAGTTTGATTTTGGGGGTACAGGTGGTACTTGACGTAGTAGGGGATTTCAATTTTGGTTCCTTAATGGACCTAACATTGGATTTGGTTGTGTTTGGTAGTGACCTTGTCATTGGTGGGGCAGGACCTATGTGTGGTATTGATGCTATGTCTATAGGTGACATTGGAATAAAATATATTGCACTATTGGATTTGGTACCATTTTTGGATATGGTGGTGTTAGGTACCATACTAGTAATCCCAAAGTAGGCCCATGTAATGTAAGTTGGGCCATCACTAGAGTTCCTTGAACTCCCATGGAGGGGAACAAGAAGGGGATCTAAAACATTGGCAACACTAATGGAGTGATGACTTACATAGTGTCATGACTAGTGTCAAGTGTTGATGTTGTTGGAAAAGGGGATTGTGTCTTGTTTTTAAAGTTGAAGATGATGCACATAAAACCGTTTGTGGATGTTGGGATAACTAGTGGAGGGACATAGTATGCCCCCAATAATACATAGTCTTCATAAATTCCTAGGCCTATGATGGGATATCGTCTAATCCTATAGTTGGTAGGATATTCTAATGGATTGAGTTAGGGAGAGACTCATGGTATGTAACTTGGTCTAGGGTGACAATTTTCCCATTGTGGGGGAGCATCATGAAGCAACCACCCTCATGACATGCATATAACTACATCCCAAGAGAATAGTGTAGTCAAGTTGAGCATTGAATTCTTCAATATCTAGAAGAACCATTTTTTGCTCTAGCTATATGGGGAGATTTTAGTATAGGACTTGTGGTTTTGATGGTCCCCCATCATAAGCACATAGAGTGATAGATGAGAGGACCAATTCTGATGAGCCTAACTGCTTCCAAACATGTGTTGACATCACACAAGTTGAGGCTCCTTCATCGATGATGCATCGATAAATGATGATATTCTTGATTACGATGAGGATTTGGAATGCCATGGATGAGGGTAGTCTTCGCTCATCATTATCAAGGTCAAATTTAATTAAGCATGAATCAAAAGGGTCAATTACACCTAATGTAGATAACAATTCCTTCTTTTGGGAAGGGCACAACTGGAGGACTTCTAACATTGACATGGAGGTGGGGGACTAGGATAAATCATCCACAATGTTGTAATTGTGTAACTTTCATATGGTGGTTATGGGTAGTTCATTGAAGTAGTGTGTTAGGAATCTAAGGGATCTAGTCATTACTTGGATGTGGTATTTTCAGAGGTCCGTTAGAGGTAGTGGGAACATATTAACTCTCTTGAGGGTCAAGAATTTGATAACCCTTGCTATGGGTCTAAAGATTGATATCAACCGTGTTTATGCAGATTTTTTGGTCGATTCTATCACTGAGGGGCTATGGATCCTACTATTAATAAACAGCTCATTGGTTTGTGAAGAGTTGTTTTAACATAACTTATTGGGGTTGTGGTGCATTTAGTGGTTGAATAGGATTGACAGTAGCATTTTTATTTTCCTCAATTAACATTTGGTACTCGAGTATTAATACGAAATGGTGAGTGTAATGTCCATACTCTTAGTATATGGCGGCACAAGGAAAATTAATCTTGATGGTAGTGTTTTTACCTTGCTTGGGGGGATTACTGGTCCCCTTATTTGGTTTTCCAAGTGTTGGTTTTGCAGGGGAGGGGGATTCCCCCCTTGCCTCTTCCTATTGTTGGTTATTTCTATTCTTCCCTTTCTTCTTCCCCAAATTCTATGGATTAGGAATATTTGCTGCATTCAAATGCTCAAACTGTTGATCTTGTTGTGCATGGGGAAGGTTGTACTAAATTGAACTTGACATAAGGCATGGGGAGAGATCCAGGTGGACCAGGAAACATGGAATGTGGATTGTAGATGGGTGCAGTGAGGTATGGGTTGGGATATCCATATGAAGTAGATGTAGGAGTTGGTGGCACTACTTGAGGTGGTGTTACAAGAGGTTCTTTACTAGTATTGGGATACATAGGAATGCATGTTCCATACTTCATCTGGCCAAATGGAGGGATTTGCAGTAGTTGTGGGAGCCACTGATGCAGAAGGTATTGGAAGGTACTATTATGGCACATTGTGTAGCATAGGGGTTTGTGGTTGGGGAGCATTTCCCTCATAATAAATAGATCCAATAAAATCATTAGTAGAATGTGATGTTCCTAGAGGATCTTAGTTCAAAGAGTGATGTCGAGGGGCATATAAGATAATGGTTTACAAATACCTATATTGCACACAGATAAAATCAAAATGTTGGGCCTTGAGAATGGTCTCTTCTATTTTATTCATAGTGGTTTCCATATGTTTGGCGATCATTGGGGAGAGTGATCTAGGAATTTTTGGAGAAAAATACCTTCTTTGGGGCATAATTCTCCTACCTAGTAACCTAGACCTTGACTTCATGACTCTAGTGGGCCAAACCTCACTCATATTTACAACTTGAGTGACCATAGAGCCTAATTATAATATGCAAGGGTCCCAAACTACCTTATCTACCACTAAAATAAAACCCTAATGTCCAATTTTAACTGACCTAGGTGCATTCCTAGATTTGGGGAGCTTTTTTTGATTAAGAGAACTTTTCCTTGATTTAAGGATGACTAAAGTCCCAGTTTAGTTCATAACTGAAATTGATCCCCTAATTCTAGTCCTAAACTGACCTTCATGTCTAACTTTATCCAATAGCATATTTTTTGAATCTCCTCAGGGTTTTGCATGTTCATTTAGTCAGTTAATTAAGCATCCTTCAATCAAAACTAGTGGTTGTGAAGTCATGATTCAGTGTAACTCAGTTAAGGAGAGTAAGCAAGGATAACTAATGGTCCTCAAATCTATTTAATCTTGAATATACTCTCCTACACTGATGAGCAATTCAAGTTTCCTATTGACCTAATTTGAATTGCCTTCCTTCCTATTTTATTCTATATTTTGTGTAATGATCAATGATAAATTGTTTATTACATGATTAGTTGTTTGTTGATTTGATTTTCATTGTATATCTCTTTAGTTTACATTCCTATATCTATATGTTCAAATCTCATATGGTATTAGAGTAGTAGGGGTACTAAAATAGTTAGTGTACTAGTGACTTTTTGTCAAGAATCAAGATTTTGCAAGTTAAAGAGGTGATTTTGCAACCATCGAAAAGGATTTTATAGCCACTAGAGAGCTCATTTTAATACATTAAATTTCCCATATACAACCATCCAAGTGATCACTTTCAACCATCAAAGAAGTGCATTTGCATCCATCAAATAAGTGCTCATTTACGACCACCAAAGAGCTCATTTGAATCCATGGATATCTCATCTCCCTAGATCAGTTGCTACATAATTAGTATGCTAAATCTAGTCTTGTTGAAAGAGGTGCCACAAGCTTCACAACACATGTCCTACAAGGACATATTCACATACATTGAGAGGATGAAAGAGGCCCCATAAGCTTTGTAACATATGGGCTATGAGGACATATGCACATCCATGATCCACCACTCATACGAGGAAGACAAGTTTACAAGATCAGAAGAAGAGATAATTTATAAACTTATTCTCTCCAAATTGAGTTTTGATTACAGTATTTTTTCGACTTTCCATTCTATTAAATTAGCTCTTGGAGCCTCCTACAAAATGCCTTCTTTAGATTCATTTGATTCCTCTCTCCTTCAAGAGAAATATAAGCTCTCATAAATAGGAATTCAATATACCTCAAAAGTGCATGCACTTATATCCAATGAGGGGAAGAAGGATGCAAGAAAGAAAAATCCCCCATACAAAGGAAAAAAGGAGCAAAAACAATGATTCGAGCATAAATCCAACCAAACTAGTCAAAGGTTATGGCTTAGCTAATATTCAATATAGATCAAACTTCCAATCCTTGGATATCAATATGATTTCACTAATTCCAACATAGAAAATGTTGAGGAAGGTGACTCTCCAATATTATCATATGAAATTAATCAATTTTTTTCTAGCTCTGAATGGTACAAATATTTTTTTTTTACTTGCAAGATATCCATTTCCCTCAAGTTTCTTACAAGGCTAAAGCTAGACCTTTAAAACTCAAAGTAATTAAATACTGCATTTTGGATGGATACTTGTTTTGGAAAGACCCATTCAGGATCCTTTTAAATTGTGTTATTGGAGAGGAAACATAAATGATAATAACATACTTCACAAAAGTATATGTGGCGGTCATCATGCATGGAGAGCCACTGACTACAAAGTGTTAAGGGATAGTTACTATTTTCTACTTTATTTTATTATGTTAGCATGATGGTTAGGGCATGTTTGGAATGCTAATTGTTTGCAGGAAAGTAGAAGTTACTACATTTATCATTCATAACCATAAAATTTGAGGCACATTTTAAAAAATGGGGACTCGATTTCATAGGATAAATTCACCCTAACTCGAGTGGCCAACATAGATGTATCCCTACAATCCACATATTACTTCACATAGTAAGTG
The DNA here is from genome assembly GCA_001517045.1 of Pseudotsuga menziesii. NCBI lineage: Eukaryota > Viridiplantae > Streptophyta > Pinopsida > Pinales > Pinaceae > Pseudotsuga > Pseudotsuga menziesii. The sequence goes on along the minus strand of LPNX010614035.1, from coordinate 787,006 downwards.
GAAGGAATCCCCACCGGAGAAACAAATGAGGCTATTATTATAAAACAATTGGAAGAAAATATGCTATCAAGGTTTGGTTTCCATAGAAACATAATTATGAACAATGCACAATCCTTTATTGAATATTGTGTAACTTTGGAAGATATTCTTGTTGTACTTTTATTGTATTATTGTGATACCTCCTTCAGGGGATGTTATTGATGTATTTGTTCATGTAAAAGACTTGAAAGAATCAATGTAAACCTTTCGCTGTAAGTCGGGTCAATAGTACCCAAAATAATTATTATATAATGTTATTTTTAGTGTTCCTTAATAATTCAACTGAGTAAGAGTAAGAAGTTGACCCTATTAGGGTAAAAGGCCACTCACATTATGTTTATAAATAGAGAGGGTTCACCTCTCATTTGGACATACAATTTTCTCAAGCAAATGCTCAAGAGAGATAAGAAGAAGTTCATTGGAGAGTAGAGGAATTTTATTTTGTATTTTGGGGTTCATCTTATCATGGTTTGGCATTGAACTTTGTGACACAATCTATACTAGAGAAGTTGTTGGATTTTCTCCCTTATCATTTCTCAGAAGAAAATATTTGTGTTTTTTTTTGTACTCATATTTATTTCAATGATCCTATTGCTTATGGTTATGATAAATTAATGTGAATGGTTGGAAGATCTAATATAACCATTAAAATTCAAATATGGTATCAGATCCATCATGAAAGAAGCCATTGTGTAGTCATTATTTTGAAAGTTGGAAAATAAGGTTTCCTATTCCAAGCACTTTCCTCCATAGATTAGCTTAAAAATAAGGATCATCCAGCTCACCCTTGGAGGGAACATCTTCATGTGGACGTAGTTTCTAGTTTTGTGGATTTTCAATTTTTGACCTAACACTAATACCGATAATACTAGGGAATCGATTTTTTTGCAGTCCTGTCCATATATTTGGAGAAAGGATTACATTGATCAACTTGCCTTGAGGATGCACATTTCTCTCTCCAATAAGATTTGCGATATAACAAAGTTGAAAAATTTGGATTTCACTGTCAAATCCTAGGTCAACTAGAAGTAGTTTTCTAGAAAGGCATTGAAGTAAGCATTTGGTTGAAGCACTCTTATTGGTAAGTAATATTCTCTCTATTTCCATTTGAGGTTCTCACTCTATCAAGATGACAAAAAATACTAATCTTGAGTACAATATTTAACGAGTTGAGAAATTTCAAGCATGGAAGTATTGAGTGCTTCTTATACTAGAAGAACATGATTTGGAAAACTATGTCAAAGGAGAAGTTGCATAGCCAAAAATAGATGAAGAAAAAACTAAGCACAAGAAGTACTTGGTAAAATCCAAGAGGATTATTGTTGATCCCATAAAGGATCGTTTGATACCACATGTATCCTCCTTGAATAATCCCAAGGATATGTTTGATTCTTTCACTAGATTGTATGAATGAAAGAACATCAATAGGAAGATGAACTCAAGAACTCAACTCAAGGGTGTGGAGATGTAGAATTCAAAAATCATACAATCCTACTTGACAAGTGTTATACCTAAATCTTGTCACCGTCATGTGATGAGACCCTTAACTTCCATGTTTGCCCTTAATCCCAACACTTAGAGTGGAAACTTGCTCTATTTGTCAATTCTACTTGAAAAAACCTAGCAAGGCGCTTTCCTTGTGGCCAATGAGTGGTATCATGCTCAGCACCACCTGTATCCTATTTTCAAGAAGCGGTGCCATCTCCTATGGTATTTGGTCCAAAAGAGGTTCTCATCTAAACTGCTCTGTCATAAGAGAAGAAAAGCGGTACCCTGGGTAAAATGGGAAAAAGAGAAGTTTCTCGAGGCTTCTAGATCATGAGCCTCATGTCCTCCCTTATCCCTATCATTGTGGGTCAGTTTGAGCTTGAGATCCCCCTTGGTAGGATCTTGGATCCACCTCACCCATAATTCTCTCAACTATTCCTATCCATTGAGCCTTATAAATACAAGCTCATGTCCATAGTTGAGGGGGAGAACTATAGAGGTATTGTTATGATGTTGGAGCTTATGGGGATGAAGTGTTTATCTTGTGGAGGGGCTTTTTGACACTAAGGAAACAGTTGTAAGCTTCTCCATACATTCTTAATGCAAAGCTGATTTCCATCCCACATTACTGTTGTTTTGATTTCACATGTACATGTTGTTAGATTCCTTAGTCACTAACATGGATAAGTAGATGATTTTCTGGTAGCTTTTATGTGTTTGCATGTTTGATCTGTTTGCAGGTACATAGGTTCACAATCGAAGTAGTATTCCAGGTGTCTATAGTATTTATGGAAGGTCTTCATCCTTTGTCGTTCACTCATTTGTTTTGGATCTGAACCATTCAGACCAGAGGAACAACTTCTGTCTATAGAAGGTGTAATATTCCTGATTACAAATCTGGTGACTCTGCTAGGGAGGGGTGTATATCTCAGTTGATCGGATCTTCCTCAGTTCTTGAACTCTTGTCCAAATCCAAGCTCCATCTCCAACTGTCTTCAATCAGATCTACCATCTGACTCGGTGAATTTTGGTTTGAAACTTTCAGATCTGTTCAGATCTGAATTATTTTGAATTTTTTATGCTCTTTTTTACTGTCAATCCATCAATTTTTTCCTTGATCTAATTAATTTATAACTTGATCTTTCATTCTCCTTTGTGTTTTGGATCTATTCAGGGAACCGTACAGGTGTTGTTGGCAAGAAGCGATGCCACCGCCTGAACTCTATTATCCATACGTGGTGCCACCGGTTGAGTCTTGTTATCCAGCAGTGGTGCTCATCCAGAACCGCTCTGTCAAGACCCGTCCAGCGTGGTGCCAGGTAGGCCTTGTTCCAACACTAGTTTTTTCTCATTTTTTGCAAAAAAATGAGTTTGTTTGCTTTCATCCCTGCACTGTCAGGCTTGTGTGTTAGAATATGAATGCTCATGGTTGGAAATTCTATGGTAAAAGAGTGGTTTGATTAAAGAATTCAAAAGCTAGACTAGGCTTGTTGATTATTCATTTCCTTCTGTGCTTTTTGGTTGTGATTGTGAAAGGAATTATTTTTTGAAAGCTTAGGCTGTTGTTATCTCTCTTTTCATTTCTATTATAAAGACTGAAAGAAAAACCATTTGATTAGCATCTTGATTTCATTTTTTGTTTCCATAGAGGACTTCTTTTTGCTTGTTAAATAGAAATTTTTTTGACTGAGATTAGGTTATTATCATTATTGAGCATAAGACATTGGATCTCTGATTAGCCTCACAAGCTTTCAGGTTCTCTGTGTTCTTTTGTCTCTTTTTGCATTAGTACTATCTCATCAAAATAAAAAAAATATTGTAGTTTTAAGTTAGATATATCTATGTTTTAAGAAAAATCGAAAAATAGAGTGCATATGCATGTAGTGTACTTCTTGTTTTTCTTTTAGGAAAAGAGACTCTTCCTCTTTTGATTGCTTTTAGAAAAGAAAAATGAATTTGGAAAGTGTTTCTTGTCTTTGATTTTGATTTGTTCAAGATAGTTGTTTGGAAATTTTTGGTTTTAAAATGAAAAGAAAATACTCTCTTTCCCTCCCGTAGGTAGGCATATCACGAATGGTAAAGTGAAATATTTGCATATGCATATTGCATGGTTTTACTTTTTCTGTAAAAATTCCATGCATTCACCTAACCTCCCACTTTAAATTAATGGTAGTTATAAGTTAAAATTTACATAGCAATTTGAGTGATAGGCTAGAGATGTGTTTGGGCATCGTTAAGCGTAGGATCTGTCGTTACTCGTCCGCATTACATCCCGGGACTCGCGCAGTTCTTCCACATATCGTTGGTATATCGAACAACCTTTCACATACCCTTGAGGTATATATAAAGGTACTTCATGTACTCGATTGTATATCAGAAGACCCCTTGTGAACGATTATGCATTAGACAACACTACTACCGATTTGAGATCCCACATACCTTGAGTATATCGGGAGACCCCACTAGGATACCTTATCCATCTGAGAAAAGCCCTTTGGCCATCTTGCTTGGAGCCATACACTGAAAACAACATTCGGGGAGATTACTACGCATGTACCCTTAAGGTATATCGTGAGTGGCACCTTCTTGACAATCCTAGTGAGAGACCTAACTATCTGAACTCCTCCTATCATTTAAGTTTGCTTGTTTGGCCTATAGCTTGAGTAGGGAAATTTTTGGTGTGTTTTCTAGTTTTTGAGACCCTAGATTAGATAGGAGCTATACAAACTGGCTGAGCTAAGACAGTCTAGAAGAGTACAGGTCTTGCCACCCGATTTTATTCCTGTTTCAAGATAAAATCCCATGGAAGCTATCGAACAAGGAGCTGCTACCAACTCCCAAGTGGGAGAGAATGTGGTTGCAGAAAGCGGAGGACCATATCCTTCACACTCGCCTCCCTTGGTCCAACAACCTTCTCGGGGTAATACTTCATTCCATTCTCCCATAGAAGGTCATGTTTATGATACTACCCGTCCGGAATATGGTCCCAATGCTCCATTTTGGGACACCTCTATAGGACAAGCCATTGCCTCATTTGGCACATGTTTAAACTTTTCTAAAGAAGTTTCACCAGATGAAGAAGAACGTAGACAATACCAGGAATCTATTCTCCATGCACAGGAGATTGAAAATAAAATAGATGACATATTGGGCACACCACCATCACGTTCCCTAGCTGTTCCTGTGGGATATCGTTCACTTGCTGATTCTATGAGACCCATTGAACCGATTCTAGATCACACAGTGACTCCACATAACCCAAGTCAAACTTCCAACCCCACCGCCTGCCATATTATGTTTGTTCCCAATCCTCCCAGGTATTCCGCACCTGGGGCTCAACATTCAATTCATGTTTCATCATTACCTTCTAGTGCCGGAGGGCAACCCCCGGGACTACCTACATTATCTGGAACCGGAATTGTACCTAGTCAAGGACAAACCTCTAGTATAGAGAAATCTACAGTTTATGTCCCTCCTACCCACACAAATGTGGTTAAACCCCCATCTAGTTCAGGTCAGCCCTTGGGGGGATAACCTGTAACCAATCAAACCTCTTGGGGTTATGGTTATACAAAAAATCAAGTACATGTAGGAAACATTAATTATCCACCCAACCCTACAGGAATGCATTATGCTAGAATTCCATATCCTAGTAATACTTTCACGCCATGGGGGCAACCTAACTAGTCCTACATGCCAGCTATGGGAGGGATACCTATACATACTGCAGGAGGTGCTGGAGGACAGCCTTATGGAGGTCCCCTCCCTGGGGTTCCTAATGGTCCTGGAGGGCCTGGTGGCTTTCCTCCTTATGGTCTTGGTGGTCCTGGGGGGCCTGGTGGATTCCCTCCTAATGGACCTGGAGGGTCTGGTAGCCCTCCTCCTAGTGGTTCCAGAGGCTCCATAGGTTTACCTCCTAGGGGTCCCGGAGGGTCTGGTGGTCCACCTCCTAGTGGTCCTGGTGGTCCCGGAGACCTTGGTGGTCCTAACGGTCCTGATCCCAGAAATCAACCCCCTGCAGGTGGATCTTCTGGTAGTTCTTCATCACAACAACCTATCTATCAGTCTACTTATGGTCCTACTGGTACTTATATGCCATATCAATATTACTATTATGCACAACCTAATCATGAGTTACCTTTCCTAGCAACTTTGGACTTGCCTGATTTGTCCAAGTTGATTAATGACCCCATTCGGCATAAACCCTCGTGGCCTCCCATTCTGATAAAGTTACCACCGGACATTCCGAAGTTCGATGGGAAGCAGGGAGATGATCCAAAAAACCATGTCATGACATTCCATCTATGGTGTTCTTCAAACTCCCTTATGGATGATTGAGTTTGTTTAAGACTCTTTCAGCGAACTTTGGCCGGCATAGCTGCGAAATGGTACATTGAACTTCCGTAATATTCGTTTGTGGATTTTGGCTCATTGGCAACTGTATTTATTACACACTTTTAGCTTCCTATCCATTATGAAATGGGTACTAATCTCTTAACTTCTTTGCGACAGAACACCTCCACCCACATATCCTATCATATCCATGAGTGGAGAAGGAACATAAGACTTATTAAGGCTCCTATTCTGGATCAGTTATTAGTTGATTGGTTTACTAAATCTTTTTTGCCTCCGATTGCTCGAGATGTGGCTATGGGTGGTGCCATTACTGAAGAGCAAGCCATTAGTCGAGCCCAATATCTGGACTTGGTCTATTCCCAGTCCGAAACTTTGTATGACTTAATTCCTCAAGCTCCTCGCCCAAGCACCGACCTTGCAAACCCACCAGTAGAAGTCCCTGTTGATGGGATTGTTGGTTCAATCCAGTCCCCGTCAGCAGCAAAACTTGCCAAGCAACCATAGACTACCACCCCTACTCCTTCGAATCCCAAGGTTTTCGCCGAGGTTAATTCTATTCAGAGTATTCAAACACCCAACAACAATAAAAAGAAAGGTAAAGCTAAAAGTAAAAAACCTAGAAACCAACAGGAGAATCCAAAACCAACCAACAATGATAACGATAAAGTGAAAAGAAAAGCAAAATATCCATGTCTTCTATGCAAAGGTGATCATTTCACAAAAGAGTGTCCCTGTCGGTATGAAATCACCCAATTTTTGAAAACAAATCCCACACCTGCAGTTCTCACAGATCCTTTTCCCCTCTCAACAACAACTGATAGACCACATGTCTAATTAGGGAAACTCTAGTTCTTCAGAGGAAATTCACATGATGTCCTTGGATACCATTATTTTGCAAACTCGAAGTCAGATTTACGACAAACCCACAGACAAGAAAGAAGACAATTCTTCTTCAGGAAAAGCTCCCTCTACTAGTTCTCCTAACTCCTCGTCTACTGTCGCCCCTAACCATCGAGAAGCCTACTCTCGACATGGTTTTGCGTCCACCCAAGAGTACTCTTAGGAAGGTTATTTTTAACCCTAATTCCTAAGCTGCTCAATTTTATAATATAGTTGAAGATCTCGCTCAGGCACCATGTGCAATGTATACCTTGGAAGTACTCCAAAGTTGTCCTGCACAACGCAAAAACCTGTTAACTCCGTTAGGAGCTTTAGACCCAGACAATACTAATTTGATTCATTTCAATGTCGAGAACTATAATTATAGACTACCTCACAAACTTGCTTTCCAAATCATCATGAAAGTAGTCGAAAAGAAGGTCTTTAGAACTGTCTCAGATGAAGGAGCCTTAACTTTGGTTTTGTCCCTGTCTTGTTGGAAAGCTATTGGCTCTCCCGAGATTGTAACATTACCTATGACTCTGAAAGCCTTTCATGGACGAGGTTTCCATCCCCATGGTCTGAGATCATCCCTTGCAGTTGAGCTTGGGGGCAAAACTATTTATATTCAAGTAGAAGTAGTAGATGCCCCGTTAAATTACAACCTCCTTCTAGGAATAAATTGGTTTTACGCCATGACTACTGTTGCTTCGATGGTATTTTGAACAATCCAATTTCCACATCTAGGGACAATTGTCACCATTGACCAGCTTGATTTTTGTATGCCGGATGTTGCTACCTATACAACTAATAACATCCCTATGTTAGGTCAGTCCCCTCCTCCTTACTAGTCAATTGGGGTAGGCATGTTGAAGGATTCATCCCTTATGGGGATTTTTTTCTCCACTTCTCCTAACATAGAAATAGCGACAGTAAACATGATTACATCATTTGATTATGAGCCCAAGGGTAAACAAATTGTTGAGTCCACCTTGTTGAGTCCGCATGAAGAAATGTACAACATCATTCAAACCCTTTCCGATGATCACACTGATGAACTTCATCTGGTGGCTTCGGACCCTTACCACCTACCCTACTAGTTAGAACCATCTCTTCCTATTCTAGATTATCTCTCTGAGAATTTCCCTTCCAACGACTCTATTATGGAGATCATGAATACAAATGAGCCTATCTGGGAGGATCACGATCATAGATCGTTGTTCCACCCCAACGCCGGTTCGATAGACCATGACTTTGCATCCCTGTTTTCCACTGATATTGTTAACACCCCTCAAAGTCCTATATTGTTGCAAGACACAGATTCTGAAGGAAACCTATGCAACATTACTTAAAAAAATCCAATTGACATATCAGCCAATCCTGGTACCATCATGCATGCTCATGTTGGGAAGAACTGCTCAGTAGAAGAATCTGAAGCATACAAGGCACTTTTCAAAGAATTCCATGATATTTTTTCCTGGTCTTATGAAGGAATGCTGGGGATAGACCCATCCATTTTGGTCCATGAAATTAAAACCTATCCCACTGCTAAACCTGTCAGGAAAAAACTAAGGCAGGTCTATCCACGGAAGGCCGCAGCTATTAAAGCTGAAATAGAGAAACTTCTCAAAGTTGGGTTTATTTATCTCGTACCCCTGATGGAATGGGTATCGAACATTGTCCCTGCCAATAAAAATTAGGGCACCATTAGAGTCTATATCAATTTTAGAGATTTGAATAAAGCTTCTCCCAAAGACAACTTTCCTACTCCACATATCAATTAGATTATTGACAACTGTGCCAGAAGTGTCATCTTCTCATTCATGGATTTATTTTCTAGTTATAATCAGATTGAGATATTACCCACCGATCAGCACAAGACGACATTCATTTTCCCATGGGGAACCTTTGCATATAGGAAGTTACCATTTGGCTTAAAAAATGCTGGAACCACTTTCCAGTGTGCTATATCCTATGCGTTTCACGATATAAAACATATTGTTGAACCGTACCTTGACGACCTCCCTACTCATTCATAGTGACGGGAGGACAACCCTTGTCATCTTAGAGACACTTTCCTAAGATGCCGTCATTATAATATACGGCTCAATCTACATAAATGTGTTTTCTGCATTGAGATGGGACGCTTGTTAGGTTTTCTGGTATCTAAGGATGGAATCCAGATAGACCCATTGAAAATTGTTGCCATTTTAGCTCTACCAGCCCCAACCAATCTTCTCAAACTCCAAAGTTTGCAAGGGAAGGAAAACTTTCTCCACCATTTCATCTGCGATTTTGCAGAGAAAACCCACGGTTATATGCATCTCCTTAAGAAGGACACTCCATTCTTTTTGGATGACCAAGCCCAACGTGCCTTTGATAATCTCAAAAATGCACTAACTCATTCACTCGTGATACACCCCCTAGATTATTCAAAGGACTTTCTCTTATCTATTACTGCCTCCACTACTACCATCACTATGGTCTTGGTGCAGGAAAATCCTGACAGTTAGCAGCACGTTATTTACTATGCTAGTATGAATCTTATGGATTCTGAAACCCAGTATTCATGCGTGGAGAAATTAGCATTGGCCACGGTCATTGCTGTTCAAAAATTTCGTCACTACATTTTGCTCTGTACAACCACTATATTGGCAGACCAGAACCCTATGTATTACATCCTGACTCGTCAAGTGATCAAGGGAAAGTACTTCCGATGGATAGTCATACTATAGGAGTTTGATTTAGAATTTTCCAAAGCCACATCAAAGAAATCCTTGGTCTTTTTCGAGCTCATGTGTGATCTTCCCTATGTTTCGATGGAATTTGAGCCCACTGATTCATTTCCAGATGAATTCTTGTTCTTGATAAGCACTACTGACCCATGGTATGGACATTTGCTCATTTATCTCCAAACACAAAGATTTCAGCCAAATCTATCCCGTGATTATCGCCATCATATCCGTCACCACGCAAAATACTACCTCATCTTGAATGACACCTTGTATAGATGTGGGATCGATTTTATTCTCCGGTCATGCCTCACCCATGAGGAAGCTGGACAAGTGTTGAATGATTGCCACTCTAGAGCATGTGGCGGTCATTTATCTGGGATGGATACAGCCCAGAAAATCCTTCGTGCTGGCTATTTCTGGCCTTCAGTCTTTAAAGATTATCACGAGGCTGTTAAGAAATGCCCACCTTGTCAACATTTTTATCCGAAAAAGCGCACTCATCCTGCTCCGCTACACCCCGTCATTGCCGTTGGCCCATTTTCCAAATGGGGGATTGATTATATGCATTGTAATCCTACCTCAGCTAGGGGGCATGGTTACATCATTTTAGCCATTGACTATTTTACAAAGTGGGCTGAGGCCATGCCTACATATGCGGAAGATGGTAAGACTGCCGCTCTCTTCCTATTCAATCATGTGATAGCTAGATTTGGAGTCCCACAGTCCATAGTTACTGATCACAGATCACATTTTCATAATCAAATGATGGAGGAACTAAGTGCCAAGCTAGGTTTTCGTCATGAAAACTCTACACCATATTATTCGTAAGCTAATGGTCAGGTAGAGGCCATTGATTTTTTTTTGAAAATGATGCTTTGTTGGATGGTTGGAGACCATAAATCCAACTGGCACCATATATTTTCTCCGCTCTTTAGGCTTGCAGGACTTCGGTGAAAAAAACTACTGGTTTCACACCTTTCCAGCTTGTCTATGGACTCGAAGTTGTCTTGCCGATTCAATGTCAGACTCCATCCTTAAAACTTCCCATCAAACTTCTCCCAGACACTTCTACAGAGGAAGAGATATTTTTGTACTTGAACAACCTTGACGAAACTAGGAGAGATGTTGCCTTGGCTAATGAGGCACACAAGAAATGTGTCAAGGCACAGTATGATAAATCTTTCCAACCTCATGCCTTTAACGAGGGTGACCTATTTTTGACTTACGATCAGAGATATGACAAACTAGGGAAATGAAAGTTCGAATCCATGTGGTACGGTCCTTTCATTATTTCTAAAGTTTTAGAGAAAGGGGCCTACGAGCTCGTAGACTACGATGGAATCCCTTTAGGGCATCCTCACAATGGGTTGTACCTGAAGAGGTACTATGCCTAGATCTCTCTTGGATAGTATCTTGTATATATGTATGTTGTTTGACTTTCGGTGTGCTTTAAGTATTTTCAATATGGTTTTGAGTTTAAGTGTCCGTATTTGTTTATACCATGTTTTGGTCATGCAGAGCAGATGCCTTTCTATGGGTTCGCTGATGGTGCTTTCTGCCACACCTTGAATCTTGCCTCAACTGCTTGGGTTCTCTATTCCCCGGCTTACGATTTGGTCAATTCAGGAGCGGTTTGTATTGGTCCTGCTACCAAAAATATCGCCGAGTATTGAGTAGTCATAGGTATTCTGACTGAAGCTTCCTCCCAGGATGTTCACAACTTGGTAATCTTGATGGACTCACAACTTGTGGTTTGTCATCTAAACCATGTTTATACCATTAGGAATCTCGTGCTTCTTCATCTCTTCCGGAGGGTATGCTTGTTAGAAAGGTCATTTGAAACTATCACCTATAGGCATATCCTTGGGGAACATAATGTAGCTCCTGACTCATTATCTAATTACATCCTAGATTGGCATATTTCCCATTCATGACATGAAAATCAAACTTGGTTCATTGTAAATAAACTATTAAAGACACATAAAACTCATGTAAAATACATTCACCATTTGAGACATATTAACACCAGGTAAAAGTATGTATATATATATATATATGAACATTTTTTACTAAAAATAGGTCATGAGATATCATCTAAATCACGTAAGCTTTTAGGTAAAAATCACCATACCAAATCTTGGAGCTATCAGCCTTCAGTGGATACATCATGCACACATCGTCTGATGATGCTTGTGGTAACACATCACTGCTCGGGATACTCTACGTAGCAGTCTACTAAAACGACTCAGTACTCCCACTGTAGGTCTCTAATACCTCAGAGGGAGTTCATCAATGGAAGCATCAAGAATGTCTAGGGTCAACCTCTCCATGTTTTCCTCTAACTCCCCGGTCACATCACCACCCTGCGATACGAAACGGGCTCTAGCTCATCTATCCAATGGGGAAGCTCCTCCAGGTCGCGCTGCTCTGACGTATGCATGAAAATATTCAAGTCTCGTTCCTTAACATAAAAAATATAAAACATCAAAAACATAAAAACACTATTTCCATTTTAGGGTCTTTTGCTTCTTACCAATGTCACCCCACTGTCCACCAGGTGAGAGCGGTAGGTTAGGGTCACTGCTGAAGTCAGTGCTTGCATATGCATAATCCTCCACCATGAGGAGCTGATCTCTCAACCATCGAAATAACGGGTCACCGAACTTTACCTTCCCCCTGCCCGCTCCAGTACGGGTCATAATCTGGACCCACCTCTGCATGCGAGGGTCCTGCGCTCTCAGCTCTATAAAGACCACCTGGGGTCTCATTTGTGGAACTCACTCAAAGAAGAATCAAGCTAGAATGGAACCAAAACCAAATTGCTTCAGTTCCCCCTGCTGACACTTGATCAGCTGATCCTTGAAGATCGGAAGCAGGGATTTCGGCTAGTTAAAGACTGTAGGTGCCATGGCCTCTATGGCATAGAGAATATGTGCTCTAGACACCTAGTGCACTCCTTGGATTCTCGCCACTCTCTGCATGGTGAACAATACAGTCCATAGAGGTCCATTCCTCATGGCTTTTATGGGGATTTTATTCCCCGATGTCCTTGTCCCAGGAATACAGTGACTGTCTATCAATTCCTGTGTAGTAATATCCCCTCCGCAGGAACCAGTCAGCGAGATGGGAGCACCCCGTCTCGAAAGGCCAGTTAGGAAGTAGATGTCCTCTACCTCAACTATCAAAATGTGAGCACCAATCTCGAAATAGTTTTGCTCCGGATTCCACATCCAGAGTATATTCTCTAGCAATCGCTCATGCGATAGCATACTGGGTGTGCAGAAGAATTTTAAGAGTCCGCAGTCTCTCAATACGGCTATGCAACCCACATTTCGTTCAACGAAGGCGTCATCATTATCATGTTGTCTCTCTTTCCATATGACCATTTTTTATCAGCAAAAACCTGTCAAAAACAATCACAAGACTTGTTAAAATCATTCTTAATCATCCAAATCAATTGAAATGACCTTTTTTTTCTTGTGTGACTATTTTTATTTCTCCACGGCTGGCACCGCCTGTGTCCCGTTGAGGATAGGCGGTGGCACCACCTATGCGCTATGTTTTCAGCGCGGTTCTAGTGAGGTACCTCTTATCCCACAAGGGATAAGAGCGGTGCCCTCTCCCATGATTTTAGGGCTTGCCATACAAGCCCAAAACACCATTAAAAATCAAAATTGAAGACATAAGATGAAAGAGTAGGGTCTAGTCTATTACCTGAAACTAAAGGTGCTCAAATTTGACAGTGGAGGCTCCCGATATCAGCAACTAAAAATCTAGCCAGGAAAATGCTCCAAATTCTCTCCACTATGGGTAAGTAGTAAAATGTTTGGATTTTTCACTATTTACATGACTTTTATACACATTTTTGGGTTTGACATGCTATAGTTTTGTTTTAGAATCATTTATTACTCAAAATCTATCAGTCGTAATCCTTTAATGTCAGTTATTGGTGCATTTAACACTTGTTTTTGAGTCGTTGCAGGATAAAAGAACAATAGCAGTAAAGTTTTGGGAGTTCATTTTTTACTTTTTCGTACTACCATAAAACAGAAAAAGTATTTGAGTGTTTATTGCGACACTTTGGTCACGCTCTCGAAACTTAGTATCAAAGGTTCGAGTCTATTTCCGATTCTTTTTAGGCTTGTAAAATCTCTCATTGTGAAAAGAGACCTAATGGAGTCTTCTTTAAACTCTTTTCAAGCTCCTTAAATACGAAAATATTGTTGAGTGATCTTGTCTTCTTCACGCTCATTAAAGTATTTGAAGATTCGTCTCTCCGACAATAGGTTATCTCTTTTTCAGTTCGGATAGACTATTTACGAAAAAGGAACACTCCAACCAATCATGACTGGAAGAGTTCTCTAAGGCATTATTTTATAATTTTTCGGGCCTTAGGGACTAAATCATATGAAATAGGACCCTTTGGAGTCTTCTTCCGTGGTCGTTCAGACTCTCTAAACATGAACGATACCGAGTTTTCTGTCATTGGAATAGTTAAATTAAACATTGAGAGACCCTTTTTTGGTAACGAACCCCTCCTCTCTCAGGTTCGTAAAACATATGAGTTTGGACTTGTCTTCGGATGAGCTATACCGAGTGTTTTTTACCCTCTTTGAACTCGTAAAACCGAAAAGAGGCACTCATCAACCATGATGGGGAAGATGGGAAGGGAATCATTTTGCAAATAAATGGAAGTAGTTTTTCATTACCTTTGAACATGGCACTTTTTTTCATATCATTTCAGTCAATTGGGTATTTAGCTAATCTCCGTGACGATCCACTTTAATGAGTCATGTCACTCCTTTGAGTCTTTCAAAATAATGCATTGTCCATTGTCACACTATGTGTTTGTCTGGTTTATACATGCTGCCAAGTCTTTTGTCGTGCCACCCAATGTTCAAAGGTAAGTTGAAGAAGTTTACCTCTACAGTCAAAACAGTCTCTGTGTCAGTACTTTTGAGTCAGTCTTATGGTTACTACATTCACATCATTCCAAAACTATATTTCGATTTTCGTGTTGTTAATGTGGGACTCACCATGGCCCTCCTTCGACGAGACTATTCCCATCGACATCAGCTCATCATCCGATAAATAGTCTTAGAAACAAAACTTAGTACCTTGGGATCTGTATGCCTTAATGATAGATTCTCTTGCTCTCGACATAGGTTCACATCATTGAGCTTTGATCGATAGAATCGACTGGGTGTTCAACATCAAAACATCTATTCATGCTTAGTATATTGTACTAGGGTACTTTGGGAATCATTGACATCAATGGTGATCTCCCTCACACTTGTTAACGGTTCACATCATTGGCCGATAATCAAGTGGTTTCTACCATGTTCGACTTCATATCATTGTAATCACATGGATAGAATCATACTTTGTGGAAGTCGAGACAAAGACCCTGGGTATTTGTTTAGCGCTCATTGGTTTCCCTAGGTTGCGATGGATTTTTGTATATCTAGCATGGATCCACATTTGTATGGTCATGGCTATGCTCAAATTTGTGTATGTATGACATAGATCTACGTTGTATGTTCGGTAGCTATGTACAAGTTTGAGTCCTCTATCACATGGATCTATGTTGTATTCTAGTAGCCATGCTTGTTTATTCCTCTCATGGATCTACCTTGTATTGGTCTGCAGCCATGAGTTGGTTACATTTGTCTATGAGTCAAAAGTATTGATGTACGATAGATTCCTATTGGATGACATTCTCTGACCGAGCTGACATTTTCACCTCGAAGTGACAACTTGTTCTCTCAAATCTCTCGCTTATCGTATCCCTCTAAGTATCATGCTTTGGGGGGCATTTTGTTATATCTAAATCCTGTCACCATCATGTGATGAAACCCTTAACTTTCATGTTTTACCTTAATCCCAACACTTAGAGTGGAAACTTGCTTTGTTTGTCAATTCTACTTGAAAAAACCTAGCACCGCGCTTTCCTTGTGGCCAATGAGAGGTACCATGCTCAGCACCGCCTGTATCCTATTTTCAAGAAGCAATGCCACCACCTATGGTATTTGGTCCAAAAGTGGTTCTCATCTAAACCACTCTGTCATAAGAGAAGAAAAGTAGAACCCTGGGTAAAATGGGAAAAAGAGAAGTTTCTTGAGGCTTTTAGATCATGGGCCTCATGTCCTCCCTTATCCCTATCATTGTGGGTCAGTTTGAGCTCGAGATCCCCCTTGATAGGATATTGGAGCCACCTCACCCACAATTCTCTCAACTATTCCTATCCATTGAGCCTTATAAATACAAGCTCATGTCCATAGTTGAGGGGGAGAACTATAGAGGTATTGTTATGCTGTTGGATTGACTACCTAGTCCAAATCATTGGAGAGCATAGAGAGCAAAGTTGGAGCTTATGGGGATGAAGTGTTTGTCTCGTGGAGGGACTTGTTGACACTAAGGCAATGGTTGTAAGCTTCTCCATACATTCTTAATGCAAAGCTGATTTCCCTCCCACATTACTGTTGTTTTGGATTTCACATGTACATGTTGTTAGATTCCTTAGTCACTAACACAGATAAATAGATGATTTTCTGGTAGCTTTGATGTGTTTGCATGTTTGATCTGTTTGCAGGTACACAGGTTCACAATCGAAGCAGTATTCCAGGTGTCTATAGTATTCAAGGAAGATCTTCATCCTTTGTCATTCACTCATTTGTTCTGGATCTGAACCATTCATACCAGAGGAACAACTTCTGTTTGCAGAAGGTGCAATATTCTTGATTACAACAAGGGTCTCCCAAATCAAGGAACAACTAGAAGCCATTGGAGACAATGTTAATGAGGAAGCAAAGGTGGTGAGGGATACTTTTAATGGTCTCCCAAGATGATGGGAATCATTCATTCAAGTATTCATGCTAGGAGAAAGCTCACCAAATTCTGTAGACTATGGGAGGAATGCACTCAAGAAGAAGCAAGATTAGTAACCAAAAAAGAGAATATTAGTGAAGATTAAAATCAAGACTTAACAACTCATACAAATAATGGAAAGACTAAGAAAGAAGAAAAATCTCACAAGAATCCTAGGAGATTCCAAAAGAGAGACTACTCAAGTTTCATATGTTACTCTTGTGATGAGATGGGACATATTGCAAGAGATTTCCCCAAAGGAAAAGGCCATGCAAAGAAAGGAAAGAAAAATAGGTATCATGATCATGCTACAGAAGATGATGAACCAAATAAAAATAGAGCAAGGAAAAATTCCTGAAGTGATGAAAAATATGTATTGTAATTCTCCCACAAGTGTGATTTAGAAAGATTCACCTCATAAGGTGAATCTTAAATATGATTAGCAATATGTTATTGAAGGGATAGGATAAGACTCCTACGAGTTGTACTCTGAAGATGAAATATGAAGAATTTCTCTCTACATTAGGAACAATGATATAAAGTCTATTTTGTTGATGGACAAGTTCTAATGTGGCCAAAAGGAAAGAATACCATTGATAAAGAAGTAAACCTACACTAGTAGAAGAAATAATCAGACACAGAATTTGATCGAAAATGATGATGAATACTTGGAAAGAATTCCAAGAGACATTTTCCAAGCTATAAAAATAGGTTCAAGAGGATCCAGTGCATCCAGAAGACATTAGGATCAAGGTTGAAGTCTCTACAAGATTACAAAAGTTCATAAATTACAAGGAGGTAGAGATCAAGAGGGAGCCAATGAAACAAATAAAGATAAGTATTTGAATTGTCATTTCCTGTATATCTAATTGTTTAAATATTATTGTTCAGTTATATACATATTTATGTTTTTAGAATAAGGAAATGTATTATGCATGTTAGATTGAATGCATTGAAGAACAATATACTAATAATATGCATGTAATGGGTAAGTAGCCTATGGTGATGCAAAACATTCCACGATGAATTATTGCTTATCTAGAATGAAACCTCTTTGTTGACATGTTGGGAGTAGTGCACACTCTTAATTATGTTCTGGTAGAGATGGAGGGAATCTAGAAAGTTAATGTGTGTATACAGGATATGGATGAATGTCATTCTGAAACATTGGATAAGATAGTTGCATGACTATGTGACCTATGTCTCTATGCATAATAATTTTTCATTATTAATATGTTTTGAAAATTATGAAATGTGTCTAATCATGCAAGTGATTTTTACTTGTAGGAAAGTTAGTGAGAAGGATGACGAGACTTGTTCTGAAGAACAAGTGATGATTATTCAACAACAACCTTCATTTACAAGATCAAGCATTCTATAGAAGTACAAAGCAAGGTTCATAGTTTCTCTAAGAAAGAGGGAGTCAATTAGGACAAGACATTTTCTCTAGTGGACATACACACTTCTTCAATGATGGATATTACACTAGATATATGGTGTAATCGAAGTAAAAGTGTATATTGAGCAACCCCCGGGATTCAAGACTCCCTACAGAGAATCACATGTGTGCATATTGAAGTAGGGTTTATATGGGCTCATAAGGAACCCAAGGTAGTTCACGCTAGGAAATAGAGTTACATGATGAGCTCGAGGATCACTTAGAGTGATGTATATTTCAACCTTTTCTATAGGATTGAACATGGTTGAATACAAAGGAAAAGGAGCTCATAGATGGGTGCAAGAGGGAACTTGCAAAAGAGTTCAAGATAGAGAATCTTTGTATCTAGTGACCCTAAGAACGAGAATATCATCCCAGTAGACTCATTTGATCTAAGATGACATAGATGGATACATAGAATATCAACTATAGAGAAGGAAACCAGTCAATTCAGTACATGATATCTAGATGCAGAGAGAGAAAGGTGATCAGTTTCAAAGGGAGCACAAAAGCTCCAATTCAGAGGAATTGACTATAACACAGATTGTAGAGACAAATTAAGAGACATTATCACTGAGCCTCTATCCAGGAAAGGTTTGTTTTCCTCAGTATATTAGGAATATTCTTAGAGTGATATCAGATGTCTTTCCTCACTAAGAGGGGATAGATATCAGAGTTCAAGAATATTGGCATTATCATTGGAATTAGTAGTGTGGTAGAGTCCAGATAATATTTTCATGAGTAAAGGAAAATATGTGGTATAGATCTTGAAGAGATTCGAGATGATGGATTGCAAGGCTATGGCTACATCAATGGAATCAAACTTGAATTTGATGCACGATACTGCATCAATGACAACTGATGCCACATTATATAGACAAATGATTGGTTTGTTGATGTACTTGATGAACATGATGTTGGATATATGCTTTGTGGTGAACACATTGAGTCAATACATAGTAGATTTTATGTGTGTTCACTTGATTGCAACAAAGCATGTGTTGAGGTACATAAAGCGTACAATTGACTATGGGCTCAAATATGCGACAAATCAGAGGATTATCCTACAAGGATATGCTGACTAAGATTGGTATGGTATTGCCATCACAACAAGATTCGAACCCAATATCTGACGAATAAATTCAACGCAATCCGACGAAATTGATTATGTTGTCGGATTTCACCTTCAAAATTATGATCAATTTTTTTTTTGATACATGTAATTGCTGGATATCCAACGACTATCATCGATTATAAAACGAATTATGTTGGATATCTGACATATACATGGTACTGATAACTAGAGTAATATCATCGTATATCCGATGATTTTTAAATTTTAAAAACTATAAATTATGGTAACATTCCGACATGTTTTCTATACAAGTGACTCTATGCAGAAATTATATTCTTCATAAGGACTGGTTTTCGTAAAAGAGTACACAATTATGTCAATTGTTTTTGTGATTAAAAATAGTCTAGTGTGGAGATTGATTTTTTAAGATCAATATTCTTCATTCAAGCTCTTTATGGGAAAATGTCAAATATAAATATTCATGATCCAGATGAATAAAATATACTATTGCTTGCTATATTGTGGGATGGAATGAAAAGAAAGGGTGATGGGAAATTTTATTGTCCATGTAGTCAATGTAGGGGCTTTAAAAGGAGAAGAATAAAGATTACAACAACCAAAAAACATTGTAGGGAATAGGGACACGTTGAGGGGGGACATGAATATCGTCCATTTGCAAGCTTTGCATTATATATGTTTTTATATTGATTGATTTTGTAAATGTATGTATTATTTTAATATTTATTATATTAACTAATATCTATTGACAGTTTCATGTAATTATAAAGGAATTACATCCTATGAAGGAAAGGCATATCATCCGGAGGATGTGATTTCAGAACAAGTACTAGAGGAACATGGAGCTATGAATAATGGAGAACAAGTTAATGATCATATTGAAGAAGATGATTGTACTGATAACATAATTGAAGATGATGGTGTAAATACATTGATCCATGATGAAATTAATGTTAGAATGGATGATGATGATGATCATCATCATGAAAATGATGACTTTGATGGCATTCATGATTTACCTCTTCTTGAGAAGGCATATGGACCCATTTATGAGGGATCCAACACAAGTCTTCTCTCTGCTATATTGTTGATAATGAACTTGAAGGTTATGAATTGTCTTTCAAACACATCAGTCACACCGATGTTAAGGTATGCAATATATTCCATCACATATATATGATCATGATAAAGGTTATCATTGTTCGCCTAATAAAATTATTGTTAATTTATAAGTAAAATTAATATGGATGAAATGTGTTTGATTAATATTGTTTATATATTTATATATTAACTATAATTTATTTTAATTTGTTGTAGCTAGATAGTTGAATTTTTGTTACCACCATAAAATATTTTAACTTGCACACTTCGATATTTATCTTCCACCATGAAATAAATTGGAGTGCATTATGAAGAAACTCATGCATGCTTCGATGACCATGTTATATATTATAATCAACATGAATTTGAAATTGAATGTCTGGAAAGCCACATCAGTAGATATCTAACATATCAAGTATCAAAAAAGGTGCATTGCAAGGTTGTTCATTATATTCCTATTATTCCATGTTTGAAACGACTGTTTAGGTGCAAAAACAGAGTGCAATTTATGGATTACAATGCACGGAACAGAAGTCAAGATGACATTATTTGAATGCTTGCAGATGGTTCTGAGTTTAGAGATATGGAGGAAAAACGACCTCACTTTAAAGAAGAGCCTCGTAATATTAGGATTTCTTTAGCAGCAGATGGTGTCAATCCATTTGCAGAGATGAGATTCATCTACTCAGTGTGGCCTAGTTTTGTTATTAACAATAACACTCCTCCATGATTGTCAATAAAGAGGGAGCACATAATGTTGTCGATGATTATTCCAGGTATGTGTCTACAATTGTTTTTTTAATGTAGTGGCTTCTCATTTGTCGTATTTTTTTGCATAATTCCATATATATATATAATTTTTCTCTTGTGCATGGTTTATATATCTAAATGGTTGTAGTAATTATATATTTTATATGTTCAAATCAATCAGGTAAGTACCAATTTAAATATATGAATGTATATATCGAACCTCTTATTGACGAGATACTAAAGTTATGGAATGGCATCACTATGTATGACGTATCTAGACCAATACGACAAAGACAATTTCAATTCCATGCAATGCTTGTATGGACAATACATGATGCCCCAGGGTTAACCCATTTTTTGCGGTTTGTAATTATAAGTTCCACTTTAATTGCATTTATTTTTATGAACTAGTTAACATATTATGCATGTATTTTTTTTAAATAATCCATTCATTATATATATAATTGTAACTGACATAGATAATGCATCTCTGTATTTACGTCTTTCGACAAAGAGAAAATTTGCATGTCCAGTTTGTGGTCCTAAGATCAAATCTCATCTTCCAAAAGTTTAGGAAAGGAGGTATTTAATGAGTATAGGCACTCCCTCTCTAATAATCATAGGTATCGAATACTGAAATACAATTGTTCAATGGGAAGAAAGATACTACATTGAAACCGTAGAGAATGACACCTCACATATGGAAGTTGTAATATAATAGAAATTGTCAAGGTACGTATGAATCAGCGTATATGAAATGTTATGAAATTTAGTTTATTGTGTGCTGTTTACTGTAATTGACATTGATTTCTTTAATTTCTTTTTAAAATATGATTCATGATGGTCGTCCTGATCATGAAGACATTAATGGGCTTCCACGAGGAATGAAAAGTTATCCTAAATAATTTAGTAGGTTTCCCTACTATGAGAACCTATGAATTGCTCATATGTTTGATACAATGCATATTAGAAATAATGTGGTTGAAACATTATGGTGAATATTGGATGGAAGGAGTGAGAACGAAAAAATTGTCAAAATTTGCAATGACATTCAAGAAGCCAACCATGCAATGAAAGACGCCATTCAATTTCATATAAACGTCGACCAAATTAATATAAACTCACTTCCATGGATGTTAGCGGAGAAACAAAGTAATGTTCTAAAATAAGTCATGCGAAAAATTAAATTCCCACCATATTTTTTGTGAACATGAAGAATATCATAACAAAGAAAGGTGATGTTGCAGGGGTCAAAACACATGATTGGCATATCTTCATGAAGGAAATTATTATGGTATGCATACAATTATTGTTATATTAACAATATTCTAGTACATATTGTTGGTATTTTTTGTCTACTTTTTGTAAAAAAAATGAAATGATTTGTATATTGTTACAGTATGTTCTACCTCTCTCTCTCCTGGACAACTTCAACAACAATGTCAAACAAGTTATATATAATCTTGGGAAATACATGAGGTAAGTAGCTATTTTTTTCATGCTCTTATTGTTTGTTTAATTCATTGTAGAATTTTTTTTTTTTTTGGTGCACTAATTGATGTTATGTAATGTATTGTTTTTTTTGTTAAATCTTGTGATTGGTTTGCATCACTTGTAGATGGTTGTCATCTAAAAAAATCCATAAAGAAGATATAAAGTATTGGAGGAGAGAAATTCCTTGTCTCATGTGTGAAATGCAGAAGCATCTACCTTTATCATTTTTCAATGCACAAGAACACTAACTCATACACCAAGTTGAGGAGATTTAATTGTGTGGACTTGTACACTGAAGGTTCATGTGGATTGTTGAGAGGCACTTGAATTTTTTGAAGGGTTTGGTTAGACAACGAGCACATCCTGAGGGTTCTATGATGGAGGGATATATGGTATACCAAAACATGATGTATATTAGTGAATATCTTCCTAAATTAGCGTCAAAGCTCAATTTAGCTCGTATTTGTGATACACACTCCAATAACAATTTCAAAGGGGAGCACCCAAAGGGTAAAGGTAGATCGAGGAAGCTGAAAGCTTATTATTAGCTAGTGGAGATTAATTAATTTGATACATTTGACTGTTGATTTTTATGTATATATCATACATATATTCTATTTTTAATTTTCAATATTCATCAATTATATGTTTATACTTTGTTAAGTGAATATACATTTGTATTAAATTTAAATTTATTTTTATCAAACAGTTGGTCGAGAGTGGGATGCACTTCACTTATACATCAAAAACAATCTTGACTGGATGAAGGTATAGATTGAACCATAATACCCCAGTTTTGACCCCTTGGTATTTAATTGTACATGATGTAATTATTGTATGTAAATCATGGTGAGGAGCTCAAGGCCAAGTTCCTGCTAGTGATTTATTTCTTGTGGATAGGTGATTAAGGTTGACACCTATGGTTTTTGTGTGCTAAGTCAAGAACAATGGATATATTTTGATATATCATGTAAATGTACAAATTAACATAAAAACACAACTAGTTATGGGACTGCAAACGTTAAAGAGATGGGGGCATGATTCCACAAGTAATAGGGAGGGGAGTTAGTCAAACCCCTTGAGCCAATAGGGCATGACCAGATGTCAATAGGAGAACCTATGAACCCTCAACTATCTTTTGTCCTCTGTCCTCAATCATTTATTCTCTTTAGAAGGTGGTTGAGACAATTAATGCCTGGGGCAGTGCAGGGAATGGCAGACTGCAGTATGCACGGGCCTGCATCCTGGGGGAAGCCGCACTTTTGCTTCTAGAGGAAGCAAGCACATGATGCATGCCCAGTCTGTAAGAAGAGGGTGCGTTGGGTTTTACTCACTCCTCCTCATTCATTCAGGGGATTCCATCCATTCCAGTGGGTTGATGCACGTTATTGTTGTTCTAGCTGTAGAACCATGCGATGTGTTGTGATTATCCCTCTGTTGCTCCGCGTTCACCTGTTTTGGGTCATTCTCCCCGGCGGAAGAAGCTAGTTGTTTTGTCAAGCGAATGAGCAGTGGATATCACTTGATTTTGTAAGGAGTGCTCCTCTGTGGGTTTCCAAGCGTAGGTGTCTTCCTCCAGTAGAAATCCTCTGTTACAGTGTTCACCCTATGTACAGTGAGGGACCTGTTTTGTTGGTTACAATGTGGTTGTTGTGTTGTTAGTTTACCCCGAGAACCATGTTGATATGGATGTCCATCCCTGATCCATCCATCGTGTTGGTTCACTTCCTAGAGACACAAAACCAATTATCTACAAGTATTTTCCTTGTCGAGCAAGGGAGCAGGGGTTCATGGTTTAAACAATTTGATTCCACTCTCCTGAGTCATGGAAGGCATTTCCACTGTGGGTTTCTCTATTACAGAGTGAGTAAGCCTGTGTGGCTATCTTTCTTTGAGGATTGCTGTGTAGTGAATCCCTGTTTGGTTTGAAGGACTAGGATTAGAGTAGGGCTAGAATTGGCTGATAAGCCTAGTAAAAAGAGGAACCACAAAAAAATATCAGAGGGGCTGGTAAATCCAGCCTGCACACCCACGTGAGCACTAGAGGGAAAGTATTGCCTGAAGGAATGTATAGCAGAGAAATGAATAATTCCTTGTGTAAGGTGGCATGGAGTCATGGAGACCAAGCCATATCTAGTGTAGGTATCCTTATATCTAGGGTTGATCTCACTAGCCCAACACTTCTACTTTTCCATTGCCTTAGGAGCCTGATAAGCCCAACTGTTGGTTGGTTTGGTTGTGTCATGTTGTGTTTTGGCTTGTTGCCTTAGTAGCCTATGAATCCCAATTGTTTATTGGCCTGGATGGATAGTCTATGAAACCCAACTGTTAGTTGGTTGACTGTGTTATGATGTGTGCTATCTTGATAGCCTGCATCATGTTAACCCAACTAGGTGTTGTCTTGGCTGGACAGTATGATAAGTACAACTAGGTGTTGGCTTGATTATGTGTTAAAGGATCTAGTAGTGTGTTGTGATATTAATGAACACACTGGCCTATGGTTTGGTGGAACATTGCAACGACATAGCTAGTTGCAGAACATATTAATCATCAAGATAAGTATCTCTGTTATTATGTTTATGTAATGTATTTTATTATGAATTACTATACTGGTTGCATAGAATGCTTATGAATATGATGAATTTCTATGTTCATGATTGAATGCTTGTTGATGATCAAGTAGAGGTTACTTGTGTATGATTTTCCCTGTAATTGCTTATTTATTCCTTGTATGTTTTATGAATTTTACCTCTGTATATGCTTTGTGTTTCTGTGATACAATTTCTCAAGTTCATGGAGGCTGAAAGCCTGTTTCAAAGGTTAGAATGCTTCTGACTCGGTGTTTCTTCCCTTTGAGATCCACCTAGGAGAGGTGGAAGGTGGAATCTAGAAAGGAGCAATTGAACTGGGTAGAAAGTTTTTGTTTCTGCATCTTAGGATCTGCAGCAGAAGGCGAAATGCGGGAAGCAGGGGAAAGAAGTCCCATTGATGCAGAATGTGGGATTTCTGACTTCTGGGATTCACCTGTAGAAGGTGGAAGATGGAAGGTAGAAATCAAGATAAAAGATAAGGCAGAAAGTGGGTTTTCCAACTTTCGATGTCTGAGGTCGGAAGGCGGAAGTCAAAATAATACAAGGATTCTAAGCAGAAGGGAGAATTTTTTATTCCTGAGATCTGGAAGGTGGCAAGCGGAAGTAGATTGGGGTAGAAAAGTTCTAAGGAAGAAATGAACTTCTGAGTTCCGATGTCTGAGGTCATAAAGCAGAAGTTGGAAGGACAGAGAAAAGTTAAGTCAAAAGTGTAAGTTCCCAATTTTCGAGTTTCGCAGTGGAAGTGCAGAAGGAAGAAGGCGGGAGAATGAAAGTTAATCAAGGCCGAGTATTGGATTTACGATTTTTGAGTTCCACAGTGGAAAGGAGAAAGGTGGAAGGAGGAAGATGAACAAGTTTAGATATCATTTCATTGGTTTTCGATTTCTGATTTTTGAGTGTGGAAGGTAGTGGAAGTGTGGAAGGCGGATGACGGAAAGGCCGTTGAAAGTTCCTTTAGACATTTGAGTTTCTAATTTTCGAGTTTCTATGTGTGGAAGGAGGAAAGGTCATTAAATGTTCCTTCACACATTGGTGTTTCTGATTTTTTATTTTCGAGGTGCGGAAGGCAGAAAGTGGAAGGCAGAAAGCGGAAGTACAGAAGGTGGAAGGTAGAAAGGCCGTTAAATTTTCCTTCGCACATTGGTGTTTCCGATTTCCAATTTCTGAGGTGCGGAAAGCGAAAAGCGAAAGTGCAGAAAGTGGAAGGTGGAAAGGACGTTAAATGTTCCTTCACACATTAGTATTTTTGATTTCTCATTTCTGAGTGTGGAAGGTGGAAAGAGGAAGTACGGAAGGAAGAAGGAGGAAGGCCCGTTAGATTCTTCTTCACACATTATGTTTACGATTTTCAACTTCTGAGGCTGGAAGGGGGAAACCGGAAGTGTAAGGTTGGCGGAATGCTTCGTCAAAATGTTGAAGTTCCGATTTTTTACTTCTGAGGTCAGCAATGCGCTGAAGCGGAGGTGCAGAAAGGGCAAGGTTAGCTTGGAAGTGGCCATTTTGAACGTAGAATGGATAATTGAAGGGTGGAATGATTGACATAGTGGTTCTAAGCCTGAGATGAAGGTTGGAGAATAGGTTAACATCCATACCTGGTGTTTATCAAAAGAACACAAAGGTTCTTTAAGCAATATTTTTTAATAATTCGGATTATGGGGTATGGGGACATTACATTATGGTATCATAGAAAAGGTTGCAGCACTAGGGCCTAAATGGGCCAAGCTGAATAGTTAAAATGAGATAAGAACACCCAGGTTGTGGTTCAACAGAGATTATGGTTGCATCGTTGGTATAAATATGCCAAGGTAATTAGTTGCAAAACAAAAACTACAGTGAGAAAGAGTGCTATTTAGCAGAATCGCTAAACCTAGCCAACTTGACAAAATGCACCGTGACCATAGACCTGGATTGTTCTACGATCTTGACTGTTCATGCATGCAATAAGAAGTTGGTAAGTAGTTTTTGAATTTCTTATATTGTTTAACAAATGATGGTGTTAACTTCATTTTGCAGAGTCATAGTCCAGATTGAAAAGTTGGTCTTGGTACGAACAAGAAGGTCAAAGAAGGTCAGCGCCCAAGAATATTAACAACATGGATAATGCACAAGATCCTTGTGGACACAGGAAAGATGCTATGGGGGGGAATCCAAGAGATCCACAAGATAATAGAAATCCACTCCAATGCTAGAGATGTGGAGGACCCCATTTGCGTAGGAGTTGTCCACATGGGGAATGGTATGTAATTCCAGCTTACAATATCCAAGAAAATGAAACGGAAATTGATGGGAAGAGGGAACAAGAGAGTTCCCCAGATCCCGCAGCTACCATAAGAATATTGAGGGTAGATTTGCAGAGAAGAAAATAAAAGGATGATCAAGGTGCCGGTAGAGGTAAACCAGTTGACTACAGTCATGCTACAAAGTTTGGCAGACCTCCAAAGGCAGACAAACTATGGGCATCAATTAACACATATAGAAGGGAGTAAGATAAATTCCCACAAGAAGAACGAGAAGCTTAACCCAAGGAAAAAAGGTTTCAAACCTTCTCACCTCCCGAAGCAACAAAGGAAGTCATCACAAGCTGTGATTGAGCTAGCCATAGTAATGAGGGAAAATCCAAGGAAACCCCTCAAATGTTGGGGATGTGGAAGACCCCATCTGTGTAAGAATTGTTCACTTAAGAATGGGAAGGAAGGTCAAGTCCCCAACACCCAGGAAGCTAAAACTATGGGTCGGGAAGTAGGGACCATTCCTAGAATATGTGTAGTGTTAAATGATCACCCGGTAGGTCATCAATCAACTATGGTGGAAGTTGAGGATGAGACTACTGAACAGACTATTTCTATTTTGATTAACCTTGGATCCACTCACAATTATATCATCCCTGGACTTGTTGAGATGTGCGCTTTGAATAAGTCAAACCATAGAATATCATGGTTAGTCCAACTAGCCACTTGAACCAAGAAGAAGGTCAGTGAGGTGGTAAGGAAATTTCCATTGGTCATGGATGGGTTAGCCACTTGTGCAGATGTGAATGTTCTGCCACTTAGGTCCTATGATATACTCATTGGAATGGATTGGTTGGAAGCACATAAAGCAAAACTTGATTGTTACAACAAGACCTTTGAGTGATTAGATGAAGAAGGGAAACTAAAGGTTGTGAAAGGAATTCCAAAAGTGACCTCTGAAAGAAAGTCTTCATCAATGCAGCTGAATAAGTTCTATGGAAAACGTTGCATGCAACTCATGTTTTGGAGGTAGCAGAGAATGATACTCCTAGGTTTGAGGGATTCCATGTGTTGCATGAATTCAGGAATGTTTTTCCTAATATCATTCTAGGGCTTCCTCCAAAGAGGGACATTAATTTTACCTTTGAACTTGTGCCTGGAGCAGCGCCAGTGTCCTAGACACCCTACAGGATGAGCATACCAGAAAGACTAGAGCAGAAGATGTAGCTACATGAGTTGTTGGAAAAGAAGTGCATCAAATCAAGTGTGTCTCCTTGGGGAGCACCAACTATGTTTGTGAAAAAATAAAGATGGTACACTCCAGTTGTGTATTGATCACAGACAACTAAGAAAAGTCACTGAGAAGAACCAATACCCTTTTCCTAGAATGGATTACCTCTTTGATCAAATGAGAGGAGCGAAGGTATTTTCCAAGATTGACTTAAGTTCTGGTTACTAGCAGGTAAGAATCAAGGATGAGGATGTTCATAAGACCACCTTCAGAGAAAGGTATGGATCTTATGAGTTTGTAGTGGTACCATTTGGTTTCACAAATGCATTAGCTACATTTATGTGCCTCAGGAATAATGTTTCCAGTAGGTACTTGGACAAGTGTGTTCTTGTTTTCCTTGATGATATTCTTACTTATTCAAGGGATGAGGAAGAACTTGTAGAACAGTTGATGATGATTTTCAAATTGCTCAGGAAGCATAAGTGGTATGCCGAGTTGAGCAACAGTGACTTCTATGAAGATAGAATTCATTGTTTGGGTCACCTTATCTCAGATAAAGGAATATCTGTAGACCCTGAAAAGATGGAGGCCATTATGAGTTGGATTGCTCCAAGAAAGGTAACAACTATAAGATCCTTTGTGGGAATTGTAGGGTATTGCAGGAAGTTCATTGAAGGATATTCTGTAGGAAAATATTGAGCATACGAATAGGCTGAGGAGGCCTGCATGTGAACTTGTAGTTCCATGAGGAAATGTACCTTGTGCGTACGAGCATACATATTAGGATTTCCTGAAGACTGCAGGTAGAATGACCTGAACAGAGCAGTATGGTTTTTCCCAATGAAATCAAGGCAAGAAACTTCCATGTGCTATGAGAAGGATATCATGATTGAAATCTAACTTCTGGACATAATAGATTTTAAATTTCAGATCTTAAATTTTGTTGTTGATTTCTAAATTGAATATTATAAACTGTTTGTCTGATCTAAAATGGTGTCAAGATGACATGTTGTATGTGGATGTCCAGGTTTTGGGCAGCATGTGTAAGTAGGAGATGAGTGCTCCCACTTGCAAAATCCAAACAATATGAGGATGGCCTCATGGTTGCAAAATATGATTTTTCTGTGGGAAGCAGAATTGTGATTCAGATTTTGATTGACTATCAATGTTATTGATTGTTTGATATTTGGAAAATCATGTATGCATGAAATAGATTTGAAAATCTATGATTGAAAGTTTTATGATAACATCTCATGTGAACTGCATGTTGGTATGTGACATAGGTGAGATGATGAAAGTATGCCCTTGAAGTACATAGCTTCTCGGAAGGATGTGTTTGGGATACATAGCTCCTTAGAAAGATGTACTTGGGGTACATAGTCCTAGGAAGGATGTAATTGGGGTACATAGCTTCTCGGAAAGATGTGTTTTGGATGTATGGCTCCTATGGAAGGATGTACTTGGGTACATAGCTTCACCCCTCAGCCAACTAGGCACTGGTATGCATTACCGGGGACGTCCAGGGTGCAAGACATCCAGTTAGACTTCTTTCTGCACCCATTGATGCTGTAAGGGGACTGTCACAAGAGTGGGGGATCCATGAAGAGAATAACCCCTAGGTATTATGGTGTCCGAAAAGGAAGTTCACGAGCATTGATAAGCACTTGGAGGAGGTTCTAGGCCCTTAATCTAGAGCCTCCATTGAGCACACAAGGAGGTGTTAGGTTCTGAAGCGAGCTACGATATCTCGGTTGAGATATATACAAATAAGTATTTGTTTTACTTAGCAAATTTTGTTGTTGTTGATTTTCTGTAAATACACATGAGCATATGATGTAGCCATGGTTTTGAAAATATTGTTACAGATTGTATCCTAAAGGAATGAATTTGATGTATGCATTAAATTTCTATGGTGTCCATAAAGGAAGCACCTGATCTTGGTGAGTACCCAGAGGAAGTGATCGGCTCTAGAGCAGAGCTGCTATATCCCGATTGAGGGATGTTTTCACTGGTGCCGAGGATTGCAAAAACTTGGCTACCTTTCAATGCACACCCTAGAAGAGCACATGAAGGGTGGGTATGCTCGAGGGACTGGATAACCGAGAATGTGTACCATCCTTGTGTGGGGTGGGGTAGGTCTTATGGGTGACATAGTTGTGAAAAGACAAGACGGATACATGTGGATCCAAAAGAAGATACTTATGCAGATAAGTATTTTGTTTACTTGGCATTTCTTACTGATTTTATGTCAATATACATGTGTATTTGATTCATCTATGGTTTTGAAAAAAATATTTCTAAGGAATGAGTCCTATGAAAATGAATCTGACATGAGAATTGACTAATCGCTTGGGGCTTGAGCATAGGTATTGTTGGTTGCCAAATATATTGGAAATGTACCAAGCTAAGGAGAAGGATTCTCCAAGATCCAGAAACAGTTCCAGATCGTGCCATTGGAAAGATAAAGGTGCAGAAGGAGCACCATGGTCCTGATGAGGCTACATGGGAGATAGAGGGTTCCATGCGATTGGCACATCTATTTTGCACTAATTTTGTAGAACACCGAGGGCAGTGCCAGTGTAGAATTTTGTTTAATTTTGTGAAGCACCGAGGACAATGTTGTTGTAAAGGGGGTGGGATAATAATACCCTAGTTTTGACCCCTTGGTATTTAATTGTACATGATGTAATTACTGTATCTAAATCATGGTGAGGAGCTCAAGGCCAAGGCCCTGCGAGTGATTGATGTCTTGTGGATAGGTGATCAAGGTTAACACCTATGGTTTTTGTGTGCTAAGTCAAGCACAATAGATATATTTTTATATATCATGTAAATGTACAAATTAATATAAAACCACAGCTAGCTATGGAAAATGTTAAAGAGATGGGCGCATGATTCCACAAGTAATAGGGAGGGGAGTTAGTCAAACCGCCTAAGCCAATGGGATGTGACCATATGTTAATAGGAGAACCTATGAACCCTCAGCTATCTTTTGTCCTCTTTCCTCAATAATTTATTCTCTCCAAAAGGTGGTTGAGATAGTTAATGCCTAAGGTAGTGTAGGGCATGGCAGACTATAGTCTGTGCAAGCCTGCATCCTAGGGGAAGCTGCACTTTTTCTTCTACAGGAAGAAAACACGTGATGCATGGCCAATTCATTAGAAGAGGTTGGGTTGGGTTTTACTCACTCCCCCTCATTCATTCGGGGGATTCCATCCATTCCAGTGGATTGATGCGTGCTATTGTTGTTCTGGCTGCAGAACCCTACCTTGTGTTGTGATTGTCCCTCTATTGCTCAGCGTTCACCTGTTTTGGGTCATTCTCCCCGGAGGAAGAAGATAGTTTTTTTGTTGAGCGAATGAGAAGTGGAGATCACTTGATTTTGTAAGGAGTGGTCCTTTGTGGATTTCCCAGCATGGGCATCTTCCTACAGTAGAAATCCTCTGTTACAATGTTCACCCTATGTACAGTGAGGGACCTGTTTTGCTGGTTGCAATTTGGTTGTTGTGCTATGTGTTTAGCCTAAGAATTGTGTTGATGTGGATGTCCATCCTTGATCTGTCTGTCGTGTTGGTTCACTTCCTGGAGCTGCAGAACCAGTTATCTGCAAGTATTTTCCTTGTCAAGCAAGGGAGAAGGGGTTTGTGGTTTAGATAATTTCATTCCACTCTCCTGAGTCACAGATTGAGTTTTTGTAGTGGGTTTCTCTGTTACCGAGTGAGTAAGCTTGTGGGGCTATGTTTCTTTGAGGATTGTTGTGTAGTGCATCCATATTTTTTTTGAATGCCTAGGAGTGGATTAGGGCCAGAATCAGCTGATAATCCTAGTAAAAAGAGGAACCACACAAAAAAGAATCAGAAGGGCTAGTAAATTCATCCTGCACACCCACGTGAGAACTAGAGGGAAGGTATTACCTAAAGGACTATATAGAAGATAAAGGAATACTTCCTTGTGTAGGGTGGGGTGTAGTTGTGGAGATCAAGCCAGATCTAGTGTAGTTATCCTTAGATCTAGGGTTGAGCTCACTAGCCCAATACTTCTACCTTTCCATTTCCTTAGCAACTTGATAAACCCAATTGTTGGTTGGTTTGGTTGTGTTCTATTTTGTTTTGGCTTGTTGCCTTAGTAGCCTGTGAATCCCAATTGTTTATTGTCCTGGATGGATAGTTTGTGAAATCCAACTGTTAGTTGGTTGAGTGTTTTATGATGTGTGTTGACTTGATAGCCTACAACCTATTACCCCAACTAGGTGTTGGCTTGGATGTACAGTTTGATAAGTCCAACTAGGTGTTGGATTGACTATGTGTTAAAGGATCTGGCTATGTATGAGTTTGTTGTTCCCTAGTTCCTTGTGGAAATCATGCCCATATCGGGGGTGGCAGTGTGTTGAGAGATTAATGAACACACTGTCCTATGGTTGGGTGGAACATTGAAGCGACATAGCTAGTTGCGGAACAACTTAATCATCAAGATAAGTATCTCTGTTACTATGTTTATGCAATGTATTTTCTTATGAATGACTATATTGGTTGTGTAGAATGATTATGAATATGCTGAATTGCTACGTTCATGATTGAATGCTTGTTGATGATCAAGTAGAGGTTACTTGTGTATGATTGTCCCTGTAATTGCTTGTTTATGCCTTGCATGTTTTATGAATTTTACCTATGTATATGATTTGTGTTTTTGTGCTACAATTTCCCAAGTTCATGGAGGCAGAAAGCTTATTTCAAAGGTCAGAATGCTTCTGACTCAGTGTTTTTTCCCTTTGATATCCACCTAGGAGAGGTGGAAGCCAAAATCCAGAAAGGAGCAGTTGAATTAGGAAGAAAGGTTGTGTTTCTGCATCTCGGGATCCGCAGCGGAAGGTAGAATGTAGGAGGTGGGGTAAAGAAGTCCCATCGATGTTGAATGTAGGATTTCTGACTTCTGGGATCCACCTGCAAAATGCAGAATATGAAAGGTAGAAATCAGGATAAAAGATAAGGAAGAAAGTGGGTTTTCTGACTTCCGATGTCCAAGGTCGGAAGGAGGAATTTGGAAGTGTCCAAGGATTCTAAGAAGAAGGGAGACTTTCTGATTCCTAGGATCCTCTTGCAGAAGGAGCTAAGCAGAAGCGAAAAGGGGAAAAAAATTCTAAGGAAGAAATGAACTTCTGAGTTTCGATGTCTGAGGTCGGAAAGCGGAAGTCGGAAGGACAAAGAAAATTTAAGTTGAAAGTGTAAGTTCCCAGTTTCTGAGTTCTGTAGCAAAAGTGTAGAAGGAAGAAGGAGAGAGAATGAAATTTAATCAAGGCCAAGTATTGGATTTTTTATTTCTAGGTTCCATGGTGGAAAGGTGGAAGGCAAAAGGCAGAAGATGAACAAGTTCAGATATCATTTCATTGGTTTCTGATTATCGATTTCCACGCACGAAAGGAAAAAAGAATAATTGCGGAAGGCGGAAGGCATAAAGGCCATTGAAAGTTCCTTTGCACATTTGAGTTTACAATTTTTTAGTTTCTAGGCATGAAAGGAAAAAAGTGGAAGCGCGGAAGGCGAAAAGGCCGTTAAACATTCCTTCGCACATTGGTGTTTCCGATTTCCAATTTCCGAGTTGTGGAAGGTGGAAAGTGGAAGTGCGGAAGGAGGATGGTGAAAAGGTTGTTAAATGTTTCTTCAGACATTGGTGTTTCCAATTTTTTATTTCCGAGATGTGAAAAGAGGAAAGTGAAAGTGTAGAAAGCGAAATAAAGAAAGGCCATTAAATGTTTTTCATGCATTGGTATTTTCGATTTCCAAGTGTGGACGGAGGAAAGTGGAAGTGCAGAAGGTGGAAGGAGGAAGGGGCATTTAATGCTTCTTCACACATTATGTTTCCAATTTCCAACTTTTGAGGACGGAAGGAGGAAAGAAGAAGTGTGGAAGCGAAAGGTTGGTGGAACGCTTCGTCAAAATGTTGAAGTTCTCATTTCTGACTTCCGAGGTCAGCAGTGCGGAAGCGAAGGTACGAAAAGGGAAATGTTAGCTCGGAAATGGCCATTCTGAACGCATAATGGATAAATGAAGGGAAAAATGAATGGCATAGTGGTTCTAATCCTGAGATGAAGTTTGGAGAATAGGTTAACTTCCATACCCGGTGTTTATCAGAAGAACAAAGAGGTTCTTTAAGCATTTTTTTTAATAATCCGCATTATGGTGTATGGGGACGTTACATGAACGATGTGAACAAGTTGGTCATGGAATATCATGGGAAGGTGTGGCTTCATTGGTTAAAGTATCACATCGCAATGGAGTTACCAATATTACACAAATGGAAATTGATTTAGCATATGGTTTAAAAGATAAGCATGAAAGCATATTAATCAACCACGCTATTTTTTTTTGCAAACATATTGATGTACACGTTGTTTTTTTCCCTGTAGGGCACAAAATGCACTTAATCATAAATGGATCATGATGTAATATTTATCATGTGTATGTATTAGTGTAGGTAAAACACCATAAGGATATGTGGTGCAATGTCTAGAAATATTGCATCAAAAAGTTGGATGAAACAAAGAAAACATCAGATTGTGGGATATCTGTAGTCTTTGAGGTGACCAATGTTTCCTCTAGAAGTTACATACATCCAGAACTCTCAGAAAATTGATATTATGGGTATTTGGAAGATATTATTTAGTGTGGCTTTAACTCCTTCAAAGGTAATTCTGTTCGTTGTCAAATGGTTCAGGTTACGATTGAATCAACGTGATCTCGAGAAAATTATTATTGAACATGGTAATGGATTTACCATGGTTAATACAAGGTTGTTTGAGCCAGGAACGGATCCCTATGTTCTTCCAAGCCAATGTGAAGAGGTATTTTACTTTGAGTTTCCAGGTAGAGGGGGTTGGTCATTTGTTGTGAAACATGATCCAAGGGGAAGGCTGATAAAGTATAACATGCCATTAATGAAGAGGGTCTCGAAGAAGAAGACGATGTTGAAGATTATCAACATGAGTGAGATGATGTAGCATAAAATTTCCATGAAGATGGTATCGACGATGACATGTTTATCGTAACTGACATCGATGACGATGATGATATGGACAATCCTTACAATGTTGAATCTGGATCAAATTATATAGATGATGACATGGATGAATAAGATGAATTTGATTGAAGTGTATGAGGTACGTACACTTCATATATAATTATTGAATTGTATTGGTACGTACACTTCCTGTACTCTATATACTTTGATTGAATATTGCTATAGAATTATTGAATTGTATTGGTACGTATAAATTAACGGTTTCTTAGTGTTTTTTCCACTTTCCTTGTATGATGTCATATTTTTTATTATTAGAGACATTGCTTCTTAAGTACAACAAAAAATACATTTTTTTACATAGATTTTGTCGAGTTACGGGGAATTGAGAGTGATGTGAGGGGGGAGGGGCCATAAGGGATTCCACCTTTCATGTGGTTGGACCTGTTCAATGGAGAATATTAAATTATTCTTGAAACAAAGAGAATCTTAGTAACACAATTCCCAATTATCATGCTAACCCAATTGTCTTGCTTGATCATGTACTGCACAGGGCCAATGTTGATTTTTTTTAAATTTGTGCTTGCTTGGACTAAAATTTGGCATGGTTAGACTAGATGCACACATTGACGATGTGGGAGGGTTTCCAAAATCAAACATGATTGACACTCGATTTGATCATGTACTTGACCCTGCATATAATAAGTGACATGTGAATGGGGCAAATGATGATTTTTTTTTCAATCAGTAATTGTATGGACTAAAATTTGACTTGGTTAGAGTAGACTTGTGTGTTTCCGGTATGAGAGGATTTCAAGACTCAAACATGACTCACACAAACAAATATTCGACAATCAAACAAGGTAATACATAGTATGCTTATTTCACCTTCATTATTGTAAATTGATATTTCACAACCCAAAAATAAGGTGTTGCATCTGATCATGTACTTGACCCTGCATATAATAAGTGACATCACGTGAATGGGGCCAAAAATATGAGAACCACCGAGGCCATGTTAGCATTGAAAACTAGTGAATCATTAAATAAATGTGAAAATGGATTTTTTGAAATGGTGGATTGATGAGGAAGTATTATTCTCTAACATATTGGAGAATCTTTGGAAGCTTCACTTGCTTATAGAATTTATATTGTTCCACCCTTATATAGCACATTGGATTTGAGGAATTACCTTGTTGTCAAATATTACAAGATTTAAGGTAAGCCAAATGCCCCAAACAATGATAAAAGGAAATGCATTAAAAGTTTTTTCGGTAGATTTGTCACACCAAATTTTGATCCCATATTCAATAGTATCTCCAAGCCAAGCATCCCTTAACCCTATGAAACCCTTTATTTCCTTCTAGACATTTTTAACAAAACTACATAAAATTATTAAGTGGTAATTTGTTTCATCACTTTCCATGCATAGAATACACCAACCAAGTCCTTTGAACTCCGTGTTAGTAAGTTGTACCAAGTTAATAATTTATTGTTTAAAAGAAACCACATAAAAATGTGAATTTTAGTAGGGCATTAGAAATGGAAAACTTTTAAGACTTAGTAGGGAATTTGAATTTTTTTATTATAAATATTATCATTTATGTATGCCATTTATTATGAAAAGTTGCAATTTACATATAATCATGTATTTAAATCTTATTTCCATCTAATTTACATCACATGTTTCATATTATACTCCTAAATGATGTCGCTTAAGGGACACCTTACCGATGAGTATGCTATGCCATCAACGTTAAAAAAATGTTGATGGCATAACATACTCATCGGTAGGGAATCACTTAAGATACATGATGTAGGATTATAATTAAAAATAAATGCTAGGTCTCTTGGTACCATTAAAATAAATTAGGACCTCAATCTAGTTCTTCCTTTACGAGATAGCAAGATTTCACCCTATACCTTGGTATATGGAAAAGAGTGCATAGTTTCCATGCATATTGAATTTTTTTTTATGACTCTTATTTGAGTATTTATGCTTAGGTTGGGACCAACTAGAGTTTGATAAACATCAAACTTAAAACAATAGTAAAAACAATAATAAATATAAAAATCATAAAACAATAATAAACATAAAGCATGAAAAAAGAATAAACATAAAAATAGAAAAAAAATATTTCAAAATATAACACTTCCTCCTTCCCACCTGTCGTGAAGACAACACATTTCATTGAAGAGGTCATGGAGCTCATTGAGGAGGTCTTAGAGGTCATTGAAGAGGTTGTGGAGCTCATTGAGGAGGCCCGAAAAGAGGCCAGAGAGGTCATTGAAGAGGTCATGGATCTCATTGAGGAGGTCTAAGAGGTCAATCAAGAGGTCGTAGCGCTCATTAAGGAGGCAGAACAGGTCATTGAAGAGGTCATAGATCTCATTGAGGAGGTCGCAAAGAAACTAAATGTTGCTGAGAATAGCCACGGGAGACACAATGCCTCCAAAACAGCCAGTAACCTACCATTTGACCTGGCCAGATTACTCTATTAAATTTCTCAATGTTGTGTATGCGATTTGGTTTTAGGGTAGGGATTGTGCAAAATGTTGAAATATTAACACGACCCTAATTAACAACCAATACTATGTTCTTCAACACAACATAGTAGGGATTCCACAACAACCTTGTAGAGGGAAAATACATCAGACATGTGGAAAAATTCGCACTTTACCTCATTTCCATTTTTTTTCCTTAATTGATTTTAATTCTCCTTATTGGGAGATGGATTGATGAGTTTGATACTTAATTCCAAGAACATATACCCATTTTTTTGTATTCAATTTATTGGAATGTATGGAAGGTAGGATTCAAAGGGATCAAAAGTGAAGCCATCACATCCCTTCAAAAGGCTCGCAACACATCCCAGAAGTGTGGTTAAAAATTTGACCGTCATAAAAAATGTTGATTTTTGTTCCTGACATTTGAATAAAAAATTCCATAATTCGAATTAAAGTTTCATTAAAAGGGTTGTGCTACAAATTACCCATCAAACATTAATTTGGTTTCTAGCACTAGGTAGAAACTTATTGAGGCATCTTACAATATTTATCCTCGGCCGAACGTACTATGGTCATGGGAAGTGACCAAATGTAAACCCTACAAATGTTAGTCCGAACGAATAATGTCGCGGTAGTGAGGGGGAAGCCATTTCAAAATTTATGGCCCATGTGTCCCATGAATAGGACGTGAACTAATTTTCCATATCACAATTCCCCACCTTAATTTCCTCCATCATCCTTGACTGTATGACTTCCTCATTAACTTATGTTGCTTCTGCAATTATGGATGGTTTACCAATTAACATAGCACAGATGAATCACTAATTTTACCGAGTGAAAGGGGAAGAGGTTATAGTAGGATCAGATTTAGATCAATATCTAGATGCATCATGCCTAGGAATCTCGTGCAACATTTCCTTGAGCTCAATAGCCATAGCTCATTGCTTCCATCCATGTGGTTTATACTAATAGATTGTTCCAACTTCTTGCACAGTCTACCTATTACAATTTGGGGTATATGATAATGTGTTCTTACTTTTTTACAATCCCATGGAGCACATCAGGAGATTGAAGCATCTCAAACTACATATTCAATTCCAGTTCCATAAACAAATCCAAATCAAGTACCAAATGGCGGTGATTGATTCATACCCCATTAAATCAGAGACAATCCCAGTGTGAGCATCAATCTACCTTCAACATTGACTGAATAATGTGGTTCTCCTACCATAGGACCCAAATCTAGATTATTATGTAGTAGTTAGAGTATATCCCATGAAATACCCAATAGGATATATAGATAAATATTGAATGGTTGAAGTATATAATGTATGGTAGCCATGTCCATGTCATGTACCCATACCCCGATTACCATGCAGAATTAAAAATTTCTTAAATAACCTTTATTCTTATTTGAAACACATGGCATGGCATGAAACCTTCTAGGTCAGCATTCATGCTCAAGCATAAAAACCACTGTAATAGTCATCCTTCCATCAACAGATCCACTCTGTAGCCGAAAAGGTCCTTTCTGTATTGAACCCGAACTTTCCTCCTTCCGCCTTCTGCCCTGCGGAACTCGGAAATTGGAACTCTACAAAATGTCACGGTGATTCATTCCTTTCCTCCTTTCCTCCCTTACTCTTTCTACTATGGAACTTGGAAATTGTAAAACCTACAAATAGATGAAATATTTTAACCACTTTCCTCCTTCCTCCTTCCGCCCTTCAGCTGCAGAACTCGGGAATCAGAAAATCAACTTTATTCTTTAGCCTTTTTCTGTTCTTTCGACTTTCACTTTTCGACCTTGGACTTCAAGAATTAGAAATTCAACTTTTCTTTAGAAATTTTGGCTCTTTTTTTGCTTCCACTTTCTGCCTTCCATAGGCGGATCCCGGGGTGTAGAAAACCAACATTCTTCCTTGTTTCAACTTCTCTCTTCCGCCTTCCACAGGAGGATTCCAAGGTGTGGAAACACTTAAGTTAGATGCATTCTAGCTCTATAAATAGGCTTCTAGCCTCCATGATCATAATAAAAAAGCATTGAAACATACAAGAAAAATATAGATGCAAATGCAGGAAAATTCATCAACATTAAACTCTACTGAAACATTACAATCTTTCAACATATTCATTTTATTCATAAGCAAATACATTGCATAAATAAGAATAATAGAGACACTTATCTTGAAGATGAAGTTGTCTTGCAACTAGCTATGTCACTGTAACGTTCCACCCAACCATAGGCAAGTTGTGTTCACTAATCTCTCAATACAACTGCCACCCTTGAGCTGGGAATGACTTCCATAAGGAACTAGGGAACAACATACTCACACACAACCATATCACATCAAACACAATCAATCCAACCTTCAGTTGGGTTTATCAATCTGTCCAGCTAAGTCAACACATAGTTGGGTTATCAGGCTGTAGGAATACAAGCCAAACACTACTGGGTTTATAAGGCTACACATCCAATCCAACTAACAGTTGGGTTTATTAGGGTACTCGGCCACGCCAACTAACAAATGGGTTTATCAGGGTACTCAGCCAATCCATCACACTGCTGGGTTTATCAGACTGCTCACAGTAAAGCCAACATTCACAATAAGTACCAACCAATCCAACTAACTGATGGGTTTATCAGACTTCTCATAGTCAAGCCATCACACTTCTAGGTTTATCAGGATTACTCATCTAAGCCAGCATACAGTTGGGTTTATCAGGTTCTCCAACCAAGGATTACACACATGGCCAAAATGCACAACAAGACACAACCAAGCCAACTACCAGTTTGGTTTATCAGGATTCTCAGCAAAGCCAATCTACGATTGGGTTTATCAGACTTCCCATCCAATCCAATATCCAATTGGTTTTACCAGGCTGTCATCCAAGCCAATCTATCTTTGAGTTTATAAGGCTGCTAAGGCAGTGGAAAGGATGAATTGCTAAGCTAGTGAGCGTGTACACAGAGACAAGAACACCTCCACAAGATCTATCTGGATTGGCATCCACAATACCTACACACCCAACACAAGGAAGTGTCCCCTTCTCTACTCCACAGTCCCTCGGGATACACCTTCGCTTCCAGTGCTCTTCAGAATGTGCATAGAAGATTCACCAACCACTCTTATCTTATTGTGATGTTCCACACTAGGTTTATCAAGCACATTCAATGTCTCTTCCATTCCTAATTCTTGCATACAGTTCATACCCAAACTAGGGAATACATAACAACAACCACAGGGAGACACAACAACAAAGGCTCCACTCTATAACACAGAGAAATAGGTTCCATACAACTTTGTAACGTAGAGGAAACATGGTTTCACACCACAATTTAGTTCAAGATAACACTGTAACACCACCCAACCATAGGCAAGTTGTGTTCATTAATATCTCAACACAACTGCCACCCCTGAGTTGTGCATTACTTCCACAAAGAACTAGGGAAAAACAGACTCACACACAACTAGATCACATCAAACACAGTCAAGCCAACCTTCAGTTGGGTTTATCAAACTATCCATCCAATCAAACACACAGTTGGGTTTATCAGGTTGCAGGAATACAAGCCAAACATTGTTGGGTTTATCAGGCTACACAACCAATCCAGCTAACAGTTGGGTTTATTAGGCTACTCAGCCAAGCCAACTAACATATGGGTTTATCAAGCTACTCATCCAAGCCATCACACTACTGGTTTTATCGAACTGCTCACAATCAAGCCAACATTCACAATAAGGACCAGCCAAGCCAACTAACTGATGGCTTTATTAGACTGCTCACAGTCAAGCCATCAGATTGCTGGTTTATCAGGATTACTCAACCAAGCCAACATACAGTTGGGTTTATTAGGCTATCTAGCCAAGGATTACACACATGGCCAAAATTCACAACAAGACACATCCAATCCAACTACCAGTTGGGTTTAACAGGATGCTCAACCAAGCCAATGTACAATTGGGTTTATCATACTACCCAACCAAGCCAATGTACAATTGGGTTTATCATACTGCCCAACCAAGCCAATATCCAATTGGGTTTATCAGGATGTCATCCAATCCAATCTATCTTTGGGTTTATCATGCTTCTAAGGAAGTGGACATGAAGAATTGCTAAGCTACTGAGCTCATACACAGAGGTAAGGACACCTCCACAAGATCTATCTATCTTGAGATCCACAATACCTACATACCCAACACAAGAAAGTGTCCCCTTCTCTGCTCTACAGTCCCTCGGGCTACACCTTCCCTTCCAGTTATCTTTAGGATGTGCATAGAAGATTCACCAGCCACTCTTATCTTATTGTGAGGTTCCACACTAGGTTTATCAAGCACATTTATTGTCTCTTCCACTCCTAAGTCTTGCATACAATTCATACCAAAACTAGGGAATACACAAAAATAACCACAGGGAGACACAACAACATAGGCTCCACTCTGTAACACAGAGAAACATATTGCATACCACTCTGTAACACAGAGGAAATAGGGTTTCACACCACAACCAGAGTTTCGTTCACTTTGTAACATAGGAGAGACACTCCGCAACTCAAGATGGTGAACATCCATGAACAACTCTAAACAAACACAATGTAGAATGGGATTATGAACTATGAACCACACTAAACAACCATGAATAGAAACCTTCTTTGCGACTCAGGAGAGTGAACAATGCATAATCGATCTGATTGAATGAATCGAATGACCACAATATTCAGGTGATAACCGACTTGACGTACTGGGAACATATTTTCTGGTTTACTTGCTTCAGAAGCAAGAACACGACTTCTGCAATTGCAGGATTTCTTAGTCATGAAATCAACTGCCATAACTTGCTCTACCCAAGGCAGTAATTGCCTCAACCGATTTTATGCAAGAAAATTGAATGATTCCATATAGGGGATGAACCAGGGTAGACAAGCTAAATAATGGGTAACATGGACAGATCTATGGCTAAGATCGACCATCAAAACAGATCGACGATGCATAATGACTTCGCTGATTGAACTAACGCAACTTAAAAAAAATTTGATGTGCACGAAATTTCTATGAAATCCACCTCATCAAATTTGGAGTCCACTATTGATCTGGTGGGGAGAAAGATCCAACAGTCCATAAACATTTTGTTGATTCAACTAGAAAGTTTTTTAACATCAGCTAGTGGGCGTGAAATTTCTATCCAAAGGATTTATTTTGTCTCGCGTCTACTTGTGTGACTTGGACGACAAATCAATGAAGGTTTTTCTACTAATTAGACCGGGTTTTGTGAGGATTGGACCTGCAATATCTCACCTGGAATCTGTTGGTTAATTCCCTCTTCCTATTCCTCTGTGAATTCATCTCTTTCACGTTGCAGTGCATAGTTAGCTACGGTATTTTATTAAATTGTGCATTTACATGATATTCCAAAATGCGTTGTGCTTGACCAACACGATAAACCATAGGCAACAACCTTGATCACACATACAAAAAACACCAAATCGATGGTAGGGCCTTGGCCTTGAGCTCCTTGCCATGATTTAATAATAGTATATACATCATGTACGATTTCAATACCATGGGGTCAAAATTGGAGAATTACATTCCCCTCCCCTTTGGGGTCAAAACCAGGGTGTTACATGCCATTCATCTCTATCTGTTGCATGAGCTTGCAGAGTTGCAATCTTATAAATATAAAGAAAGGTATAAATGGTGGCACATAGAACAAAGGACTAGATGAAAGAAGAAGGTGGTGCATCTTTCCCTACATAGTTTAATGGATTTTGGGCATGGATCACCACATATTTTACATCACCGGTTGGATACAATGTGTATGGATTTTTTTTTGGGTTTTCAAGTGGGGTTGCAACTTGTGAGGGATAGAGGTGGTATTTACTATATACATGGAAATCTAGGGCACCACCGCTCCTTGAGGTTTAATATAAAAGTTTAAACACATAGATGGAGTGGAGGGGTGATAGAAACAGTCAGTTTGTTAGTTCCCATTCTTCACCATTGAGATGATTCCCCGAATCCCCATTGATTTTTATTGCTGGTATAATCACATACAAGAAAGG
This sequence comes from Pseudotsuga menziesii, assembly GCA_001517045.1. NCBI lineage: Eukaryota > Viridiplantae > Streptophyta > Pinopsida > Pinales > Pinaceae > Pseudotsuga > Pseudotsuga menziesii. The sequence continues at coordinate 743,136 of LPNX010614035.1, read as the reverse complement.
AAAATGAAGGGAAGTTATGCAAACATTAGAGGATAATTTTTTTTTACCAATTCTTCTATTATTACAATTATCAAATACATTTTTAGTAAGTGATCATCATTGACCAAATCACCTATGAAATATTAACAATGTAGGTAGAGTAAAAAATAAATAAAAAAAATTAATACATATTCAGACTAAGTTTACTAGGAACCAGGCATATAATACATATTGAGAATTTCATTCTGACACCCATATTTTTCAATTGCAAGACCTTGAGAATTTCATAGTGAGAAAATATAAGAATCCCTTGTATCTTCCAACACTGGAAGAGACAATTGGGTGCCCAATCTAGTCAACCCACAATTTATTATCTCTTAGTGTCACCAAATATCATGTTTCCGTTAAATTAGTCTATTACTTCACTTCTTTCCTTGTTATTTTTAAGCTATTTCAACAACGAATATTTATTTTTTTCTGTGGCAATTTTTTGTTTTCCTGCAACATCATGTATTGTATACCTAAAAAGGATATGGCTGTGGCTGACATCAAAACCAACATATTGGCTTGTCTTATGGCCCTCAAGTGTGTAGCTTGGTGATGATGAGTGAGTTAAAGTTGAACCTTGAAATCATGCAAGGGGAAGTCTCATCTAGCTGTAATTTAATTTAGAGCATATATTTTCAGTAGTGTCTACTCTATTTTGAAAGAATACAACTAATGACTAGTGGTAAATCCAATGACTCTGGTTATTATATTTTCCCTCATCAAATATTCATGAAAAATATTAAATCATTGGTTGCAAGTCTCTCATAGAGAGAAATAATATTTGTGCAAGTGGTGAATTACATTGTATGTCACGATATATTTTCACAGTGTAAAGTATTTGTGGTTGTGTGATATTGTATGCATTTTTTACCATATTGCGGGGAAAATTAATATTGTACACTATGAGAACATATTGCCACATACACTTATTTCTAAATGCAACCAACTGTAGTCAACTAGTGTTGCAAAACGGAGGTCTTCCAAACATGTTTGTTTAGACCTGATCCATGACTCTTGAATGCATCCTGTTGTGGGTTGTGACCTTGTGTTTGTTCAATGTACTTGAGGTGTGACCTTTCTAGAAGACATTCCATTCTAGAAGACATGTCAAGTTTATATATTATGTTCATTACTTAAACTTCATTTTAATTTTTTTACTGTTTATGTTCTGTACATTGGAATTGATAACTCATCTCAAGGACCAACTTTAACGAAGTGACCAATGGAGCATTAAATTTGAAAGAGATGAAAATTATGTATGAACCTATTACAGTAGTACTTTTCTAGATATACCTTTGTTATTTACTTCTGCTTATACAATGATGACAAAAATATATGTGACAATATAACTTGAGAGTGAGAAAATATTAAAGTATTGGTCGTGTTGGCCCTATGGGTAAAATGGGTTGTTTGTCCACCCATTTGGTACTAGTGCCCTTATTGTGTGTGGTACCCTGACCACCTTTGGTATGATTACTTGACCTTATTACTTTTATTGTTTGATTATTATGTGACCATATCTATCTAACATTATTATTATTCTTTAATTACTATTCATTAGTTAAACTTGATTGTAATTTTTTTATTGTTTATGTTGTGTACATTGGAATTGATAACTCATCTCAAGGACCAACTTTAACATAGTGACCAATGGAGTGTTAAAGTTGAAAGAGATGAAAATTATGTATGAATTTATTCTAGCATTCTTTTCAAGATCTACCTTTGTTATTTACTTCTGCTTATACATTGATGATAAAAATATATGTGACAATATAACTTGAGAGAGAGAAAAGATTAAAGTCATTCTCCTTGTTGGCCCTATGGGTAAAATGGGTTGTTTGTCCACCCATTTTGTACTAGCCCCCTTATTGTGTGTGGTACCTTGACCACCTTTGGTATGATTACTTAAACTTATTACTTTTATTGTTTTATTATTATGTGACCAAATCTATGTAGCATTATTATTGTTCTTTAATTACTATTAATTAGTTAAACTTCATTATAATTTTTTTACTGTTTATGTTCTGTACATTGGAATTGATAACTCACCTCAAGGACCAACTTTAACGCAATGACTAGTGGAGCGTTAAAGTTGAAAGAGATGAAAATTATGTATGAATTTATTACATCAGTACTTTTCTAGATCTATCTTTGATATTTACTTCCGCTTACACAATGATGATAAAAATATATACATGACAATATAACTTGAGAGAGAGAAAAGATTAAAGTCACTGATCTTGTTCTCCCTATGGGTAAAATGGGTTGTTTTTCCACCTTTACGGTACACCTTGGTCTTGTAGGTATGGGGGTTTCCTTATTATCTTGTTGTGACCCCTTTTGTGGACTTTTGGTCCTTCTTCTATTTGGTACTAGCGCCCTTATTGTGTGTGGTACCTTGACCACCTTTGGTATGATTACGTAACCTTATTACTTTTATTGTTTTATTATTATGTGACCACATGACCTTTGGTACCCTACTCTAAGTGTACTCAACTTTATTTTATGTTTTATTATGGTAACCACCCTAAACCCTAGGGTTTCCTAAGTGACCATTCTAGAAGACATGCCAAGTTTATATATTATGTTCATAACTTCACTCTTGGATTATCTTGACATGAAATAAGTATAGATCTAATATTTACTGGACGCATAGGATTATTGTTGCTGTAAAGTTGAGTACACTTAAAGTAGGGTACCAAAGGTCATATGGTACCTCTTCTAGAGATTCTAGAATTGTGTTGTGAATTGTGAACCGTGATCTCGAATCGTGAAATGTGACCCTAAACCATAAACACTCTAACTCTCTCTCTCTCTCTCTCTGAAGGTATGTATTCTGATAACGTGTCCTTATAGTGACAAGAGTTGACTCAAAATGTTTGAGTATAAGGCAGATCCAAACCGAATATATCTAGCATTGTTATTGTTCTTTAATTACTATTCATTAGTTAAAATTCATTGTAATTTTTGTACTGTTTATGTTTTGTACATTCGAATTTATAACTCATCTCAAGGACCAACTTTACCGCAGTGACCAGTGGGGCATTAAAGTTGAAAGAGATGAAAATTATGTATGAATTTATTACAACAATACTTTTCTAGATATACCTTTTTTATTTACTTCTTCTTATACAACGATGATAAAAATATATGTGACAATATAACTTGAGAGAGAGAAAAGATTAAAGTCATTGGTCTTGTTCACCCTATGTGTAAAATGGGTTGTTTGTCCACTTTTATGCTACACCTTGGTCTTGTGGGTATGGGGGTTTCCTTACCATCTTGTTGTGACCCCTTTTGTTGACTTATGGTCCTTCATCTTCTATTTGGTACTAGCGCCCTTATTGTGTGTGCTACCTTGTCCACCTTTGATATGATTACTTAACCTTATTACTTTTATTGTTTTATTATTATGTGACCACATGACCTTTGGTAACCTACTCTAAGTGTACTCAAATTTATTATATGTTTTATTACGATAGCCACCGTAAAAATTAGGGTTTCCTAATGACCATTCTAGAAGACATGCCAAGTTTATATATTATGTTCATAACTTCACTCTTGGATTATCTTGGCATGAAAGAAGTATAGATCTGATATTTACTGGATGCATAGGGTTATTGTTGTTGTAAAGTTGAGTACCCTTAAAGTAGGGCAACAAAGGTCATAAGGTACCTCTTCTAGGGATTCTAGGATTGTGTCGTGAATTGTGAACCGTGATATCCAACCCATGAGCTCCAATCATGAAATGTGAACCCAATTGCTTGCTATATTGTGAACCCAACAAGGTCATATATGAACTTTTTTCCCATGGTGCAGGTAGAACCAAACAAGTATTTGTCAGATATTTCTTCCTTAAGTGAGTGGATTTCAGTAAGACTAGATAAAAGTGAGACATCCAGTAGGTCTACAAGGGCTATGTCAACAACATGTCAAAAGATCAGAAGAAAATTCCATAAACGCATGAAATTTTTTCTCGCTGAAGGGGGGTCATGTTCCTATGACGATGAGACAATATGCAACATCGAGGTTCCCTTGAGGTACAAATATCTAGTGAAACAATGGGTACCCAAGTATCTTCCTCAAATAAACATAGATTTTTGTGTGAACAAGAGGATATTAATTTGTCACAGTGGTCTAGGAACTGAAAACACAGTCTCACAAACAATACAGACAGATAATCATAAAATTGGCAAAATGGTGCTACAATGGAAGTAGCAGCTCTGTATAATAAAAAGAATAAAGAATAATACAATACAATGATCATGCTGGAAGAAATAATTCCAAGACAATTCAAATTCCCAAGGAGGTCATTCGAATTGAATGAGTGAGTCTAGCTTAACTAAATGTAAGCCACAGTCAGCACTCAAGTTAACCACTGATCAAAAACCTAATTGACTCAACTGAGCCCTGACTGAAATCAGAGTGCAATAAATGACTGAGTCTAACTGAAAGTAGCTCAGACACATATCACTGCAAGCCAACCAACAAGCGGTAGTGCATCAATGACTCCAATGAACCCCGACAAGGTTAACTGAAGTGTAACTGACCATCAGAAGTGGTTGGAGGTGCCCCTGTTGACTCTAGTTCATTAAATAATAATTAAATAATAAATTTAATGAAGGGAGGCGCCTTCACTGCTCTGTTTAACTGATTGTAACCATCAGTTAGCAATATGGGGCATTTATGACACTTAGATCACCCCCGGAGTGCTCTAGTTAGCCTCCTTGAATGTAGGAGAAGGCTAAGTTAGCCTCCTTGACTGAAGGTAGGCGTGGGTGTGCTCATGTTGATGTCATCCAGTGCTCCTATAATGTCAATTAAGTTAATAAAACTTAGGATAGTGGTTTAACTAGGCCAAATTGACCAAAATGAGTGTGTATGGTTATAAATGTCTCCAACAGAGGATATATCGAATTGCACCATCGTCATTACATGGTTTGGGGTTGTTTTGCATGGATGGCATAAAGGTCGGTTACGACATATGTACAGAATTGATGGAGTATGTTGGACCCTGTTACAAATACAAATATTGGTTGCACCTGGTCCAATATAAATGAAGTATGTGTAGATATGGATTGTCAGTAAATTACATACAACTGGAAGACATCGATCAAAATAAAGGAGCAATGTTGTACAATGACGGAAGGCCAAAAGCCATAGGTAATATTGTGGGTTTTATAACCAATACACAACCATGGTTTACAATTAAGAAACCCAACTACATATTTGAGGAGTGTGAAGGAAACCATGTATTTGTTTGTGCCATTAAATCAATAGCTGTAGGGGAAGAGTTGCTTATTAATTACAATTTGAATCAAGTAGATACAAACACGGTTACTATGGGAGTGGTACATCTAACAATTTACCCAACCTTTTATTAATTAATTTAACCTCTTAAGGATTTTTTGTTATTCAATTGTTATAATTTTAATTAAATTTTCCATATTTACTTCGCAGGGTAGTGATCAGGGCATCTCGCCAGCAGTTGGTCACAGGAGTACAACTTCCTCGAGGAAACATGTATACATATTTGTAATAGTACAAATATAATTTGGAATTTTGTTGTTGTGTTTTTTAATGAGTATATGTGATTTATCTAGATAATGTTATCTATATACTTGTTGCAGAGTGTTGATTGGGGAAACCACCGAACTGTTGATCAGGATACAACAACTTCTAGGCAACAAGTATACCTGATTGTAAATGTACAATTTAAATACATCAAAATGTTTTCTTACTATGTTGTTACCGTGAGTATTTTTGTTTTGTTTGGATAATTTTTTCTATGTTTTTTATGCAAGGTGATATACGGGGCACCTCCATAGTAGTAGATGATACCAGACCTCCCTTAAGTTAGCAGGTATACATCGATGCAATTGTACAAATTAAATATGAACACCATGATTTTTTTGTTGTGTTTTTTTCATGAGTATATTCAATTCAGTTAGATAATGTTATATATATAATTGTTGCAGAGCGTTTATCGGGGAAACCACCTAGTTAGTGTTGATCAGATGACAACATCCTCAGGGCAGCAAGTACACCATATTGTAAATGTACAATTTAAATATGTCAAAATGTTTTCTTATAATTTTGTTACCGTGAGTATTTTGGTTTCTTTAGATATTGTTTTCTATGTTTTTGATGCAAGGTGTTGTAAGAGGCACCTCCCTATCAGGAGATCGGGGCAGGTCCCCTATAACCATTGATCCACTGAGTAGACGATCCTCGAGGCAGTAGGTATAATTCATTGGATACATACAAATATAATATGGAGCATAATGTTCATTTTTATCTTTTTTGTGTGTATATTGGTTTCTTTCTGATAATGTTTTCTACTTTCTTTTTGTAGGGGATGAGCAAGTCCCCAATTGTGGATTAGACGATACAAACATTAAGGCATTAAGTAAACCTAATTGTAATTTTATGAATATATCATGATTGATAAATTTTTTTAATATGGTTTTTTCCTCAGTCTATTTCTTTCATGGAAGTAATGTTTTATATATTTTTGTTGCAGACCACTAATTCGGCATTTTAAACAACGTCAAAGCAACCAATAGCTTTAGATGTGGATGATTTGATGTGCGATGTTGGCATTGGTTCTTCTCTAGACCCGATTAAGATGATAGAGAAGTCCTTGAAACAAATTAATGAGGATATCCTTCATTTTCTATTCATTGTGCCGCAAACATATGAGATTAAATCCAAGGTTGATGTTTTGGTAAAGAGATCGCATGCCTTGCAAGTAAGTTGCGGAATATTGAACCATAATATAAATTCATTTAGTACTTTATAATTTATTCTTGTATATGATGGTGAACTTATAAAATATGGTTTGTATTTACAAGATTTTCTACGACCACGCACTAGTGGTCAAGGTAGTGTTGGCCCCAATGATGCTTGTGGAGAGTCATCACATGAGAAAACAACTCCACATTCATCTCATGTGCCACTGTTGTCAAATTAAAATTCCACAACACATTCAACAACACCCCCGAGGCTAGTTGTTAGTGCACTATCTAGTGACCGACGCACACTAGATCGTGCAGAAAAAGGGGTCAATGCAGAGCATGCTAGTATTGATATTGTTGAAGCAACATTTCCTAGATCTTCCTGTGTCACTAGAATGGGTACAATACATACAACATTATGGGTGGATGAAGAGCTCATTCCAATAAAGATAGAGAATATCCCAAGTAATTATTATGCATTGTTCAAGTTAGTGTTTATAATTTTATTGTCTATATACCGATAAAACATTGTCTTTCAACTAAAGATGGCATGATTGTTTTGCAGGAAATGACGATTTTTACAAAAATATAAATTATTTGTCCTTGGAGATATTTGGGCCCACCATACGCACAAGGTGGGATAGAAAAATAAAAAAATAAAAAGATGATCTCACTAATTGGTTGGTTGGCCCGTTCGACAACGAGACCTTTAATAGAGCCACTACCCTAAAGAAGGATGGACAACATATGAATATTGTTCGGGACCAATATAGGGTTCACCTAGAAAGGAACCCTAGGTATGAGCACCCTCCAATGATTTCAGCTAGAGAGTGGAAAGGACTAGTGGAATATGGAAAGGAGAGGGCTCTGAGAAAACAAGGAAAGCTACAACTAGGCATAAGGAGGTATGCAATACTTTCCACAATGTAATTCTAAACCTTATTATTATTAATGTATATATCAATTTTGTAACATATAACCTATTTCAACACTTTCATAGGTTGTCTGACACATCAAAGGCCACAAATATAAGACAAGAAAAAAATGGTCAGCACAAGCTTGGGACTGGTAGTTATTAGAATTTGGTGGCACGAATTGTAAGTATTGAAAAACTAATATTGCATCCAAATAATAAATTGCAAATTATTTTTTGTTTTATTGCACCACAAAAGGTAAATTCATGATGTTATGCATATATGTAGGACGACTGATTCAATGAAGTGCCCATTGAGGAGTACATGAAGCTTAGATTCCAGCACGACTTTGAAGCTGTTGTTGAACATCGAAAAATCTTGTCTGGAAAGACACGGTCTTCTGGTGATCCAGTCTGCGCACATGTATATAAAATCTATATAGTTTAATGAATATTTATTACTTGTGCAATCTATTCGTTATAAAAAAAATGCCATAAAATTTGACTATGTTTTGAGCGGGAAAGAAACAATCCAATCAATGTCAAGGTCAATTGACAACAACCAATTGAAGATCATGCTTTGAATCCTCGTAATGAATTTATTTTTATGCTACATCAATTTTAAATTTTGCATTGAATATGGTGAAAATTAATTGTAGTTTTCCATGTTTAAACAGGAGCTCATGTAGAGGGTCACGCTGTACCGATTGAGCGTAGGGTACATGACTATGAAGTACATAATGTGGCCACATCAGGTAAAACAACAACTTTTGTTAGGATTTATAATCCTCCCTTGACCAAACTATCTATTAGATTATATTTGCCTAACTTAGGAGTCATTTAGTTATTATTGGGTCCACTAGTACCATTGGGTCCACTTGGCCTAATGGGGCCACATGTACTAGTCACTGGAGTGTGGGGAATACCGATACAGGCTAACTAGAACTGACTGCACTTGCATGCATCAGCTTAGGTGCCTCCTAGATCAATACTTTCATTTTAGGAGCCATTGGGAGTGTCGACACCAACCTCCTTCAGTTGTTGTCAGTTGGTGACTAGTTAAGATTAGTTATGCTTTAGTTAGATTTAGTAAGATATCCCCCAGTTCAGTTAGAGCCAATTATGCATGGATGCATGTAGGAAGGTGACAGTTCTCACCTACTTCTCACCTACCACTGCAGTTAGGCTGGTTTGATTGATTGTAACTGACTGAGAGACGGGATTAGACATCTAGAGTTAGCCAGTTGAATTCTGATAATGATTTAGATACTTCTAGTTAGACATGCAAACAGATTGAGTTGGTATATTCGAATTCATATCTCGTGATATGAATTCTCCTTCATGTATTACCAATGTATACTGTTGGGAGCAATACTTGTATGTTTCCTGTGAGATTTGTTTTGTTCAGTGTGTATTATTCATTCATTTTCACTGCATAATAATTAAGAATATGATTGCACTCATTTCCTGAATATTTAATGGAACAATAATTCTAATATGGTATCAGATCCATCTCAGGAAATCTTCAAGTCTGTCTACTCTCTATTGTACACAAGAAGTAGCTGGGTTTCCACAGAAGTCCCACAAAGAGTTCCTTGCTTCCTTTGAATTCATTCAGAGTGGCGGTGCAGCATGAAAAACCCTTAAAAAGTGTACATGTAGAGAGGGAAGTCTTGATTCTAACATAGTGCAAATGGTTTTGGTTTTGCAGTGAATTTCTACAGGTGCTACATAGCTTAATTGAAGATATTATCTGATCAATAGGAGAATTATGGATTATCAACCTTCCACACCTTGAATCCTAACACCCTTTAATTATATTGATTGGAGGGAATATATGCAAGTTTCCTTGCATAACAAGGGATACTTCAGGATAATACTTGGAAGGGAGGCTGAGCCCCATCATCCAGCTGAGAAAAATAAGTTTCTGAACCACTTAGATGAATATTTTGGTTATCTATGTACTCACATCTCCATAGACCTCATATTTCACCTTGAAGGTTTTAGGACTCCCAAAGAAGCTTGGGAGAAGCTTAAAGTCTTGTTTGGAAATGAAGATGAAATTTCGGGACACTTTCTAGAGAACAAGTTGATAGCCTTACATCCCAACAGTTTCGAGACCATACAACAATTCTTTATAGAATCCAAGTCTCTTGCACTTCAATGCAGACAGTGCGGAATATAAATAAAGGATGAACATCATGTACTCTCCATACTCAGCAAAATAGGTACTGAGTATTTTGTATTTGTCTCTATCTTCCATTCCCAATTAGAAGATGCCCTCACTTGATTTCTTACCGAGTCCTTAATACAGGAGCAAGAGAAGTTGGTCTAGATGGGAGTCATCCAGACTTCCAAAAACCAAGCTCTCCTAGTGACAGACTCTACCAAAGCACAAGATAAAGGGAGACCTAAGGGGAAGGAACCTAAAGCATCTAATTCAAATACTAAATAGAATCAGAAAACTTCCGAAGGAGCTTCAGGCTCCAAGAAGAAGAAAAAGTTTGAAAAGAAGATGTGTCCCTATTGTATGAGGGGTTTTTGTCTAGAATACTATTGCATGAAGAAGAAAGTCGACCAGCTGAATGCCCTCCTCAAGTAGAATAACATTTCTCTTCCACAAAGAACAAATAATTTTGATGATGGACCACAGATAGAAGATGATAAAAGGTTCCATGCCTTGAAGGATATACTTACTCCGTCTACAACATATTTGATTTATTCTAGAGCATCCAATCACATGGTTTCCTCCAAAGAATATTTCTCTACCCTCACACTATCAAAAGGGCCTAATATTCACATGGGAGATGATTCCCAAATCCTAGAAGTAGGAATAGGTTCAATTAAAATCCAACCTGATGAGTTCAAAAATGTTCTCTATGTGCCCTCCCTTGCAGCTAATTTGTTGTATGTTTATCACATGACCCATGCATGCTCTCCCAAGAGAGTTACATTCGAATCAGATTCAGTTGAGATCATAGAAAAAACTACTAGAAAACTCATAGCAAAAGGTATTGCAAATCATTCTACTAAAGCTTATGAGTTCTCACATTTTTTGCCTATCTCACCTCCTACAACTTTATTGACTCATGCTAACAACACCAATAATATTTGGCATGAGATATTTGGGAATCTCAATTTCAAATATCTCTAGCAACTCCACAATGGTAAAATGGTTGAAGTTCTGCCTCTCATCCAAAATTTCGATGGAGTATGTTTTGGTTTCTTGGTAGGTAAGAATCCAGAGAAGAGATATGAAGTTGGGAAGGCACATAGAGCTACCTATGTACTTGATTTGATACATAGTGATGTGGCTAGACCAATTCCCACAACATCCATTACTGGTTGTAGGTATTTACTCACTTTTATTGATGATTGTTCTAAGTACTGTTGGATCTACTTTATGAAACATAAATCATAAGTTTTTGAGATTTTTAAAGATTTTAAGGCTATGGTTGAGAATAGTTTTAGTACAAATATCAAGTCCATAAGATATGAAAAATGAGGAGAGTACATCATAAGATATTTTCAATATTATTGCGAATCAGAGGGGATTCGAATGGAACACTCAGTTCCATACACACCACAACAGAATGGTGTGGCTGAGAGGAAGAATAGATCACTAAAGGATATGGAAACATGTCTTCTCCATGCCAAGAATCTCCCTCCTTCTCTTTAGGCAGAAGCTGTAAACTGTGCTTCATATTTGTAGAATAGAGTGCCTCATAAATCAGTGGTTGGGGCCACTCCATTCGAAGCATTACATGGGAATAAGCCCAATGTTTCTCATTTGAGAGTTTTTGGTTCCAAATCTTGGGCCAAAATACCCATTGACAAGAGCAATGCCGCTTCCAAGCCCAAAGTAGTGAATGCATTCTGCTGGGATATGCAGAAGATGAAAAATAATACAAATTGATGGAGGTTTTAACTAAGAATTGAGTGGAGTGTTCAGTTTGAAGAAGATTGGTTTTGTGATGCACCACCATCCAAAGCACAAGAAGGTATAACCAATCTTCCACTACCTTTTCATGATGATGATTTGTTACATGTTTTAGATTCAAATGGAGAGGATCAAGGCCAGCATGATCCTATAATTTTGACTGAACCTCATGAGATTCTAGATCCAGATCCAGTATCCATTCCAAACCAAAGGACTAAGCCTAGATGTGCTCAAAATATCATTGATGCAGCTGGGGATGGTGATGGAAATCCAGAAGATAGAAGGAGAACTAGGTCCCAGTATCAAAATGACCATGTGGCTCTTTCCCTCACAGATTCACTCCCTACAGAGTGGTGCAACAAGATTCCAGGAAATTGCTACATGCTGATAGCGAATGATCAACTACATGGCCTAGAGAATAAGAAAATTGATCATTCTCCACCTCTTCCATATAGAATAAACACACAGGTTCATCAGTTTAGAAGGACATTGAGAGGTTCACATGCACAACTTCAGGATCCTGTTGCATAGAAGAACCATACTACTACATAGTGTTGTAATTCGTAATGAATTTTTGTTTTTACAAGTTATTTTTCTAAGGAGAAAACTTCTTTCTTTTAAAGATAGCTTGTATTTTCATGTTCCTGCTTATTTTGAGGGGGGTGGGTTTCCCATGATGTTTTCTCCTATTTCCTTGGTTTATTAAGAAACATTTTTTTTATCTTTTAGATTGTATATGGGTGACTTTTGGCCTTGTTTCCAGGGCCCACAGTTGTCCAAGTTAGGATTCAGGGGGAGTGTTAGGATTTATAATCCTCCATTGTTTGAACTATCTATTAGATTATATTTTCCTAACTTAGGAGTCATTTAATTATTATTGGGTCCACTTGGCCTAATGGGGCCACATGTACCAGTGACTAGAGTGTGGGGAACACCAATAGAGGCTAACTGGAAATGACTACACTTGCATGCATCAGTTTAGGTGCATCGTAGACCAATCCCTACATTTTAGGAGCCATTGGGAGTGTCGGCACCAACCTCCTTCAGTTGTCATATTACCTGATTGTCCTCCTGTTTCAACCTTTTTCTCGATTCTTTTGACAATCCTTTTCTTCTCCTTGTCATAGCAGATAGTGCTGAAATCAAGGACCTCTTCTCCTTCTTTCTGCATAAAAGGTATCAAATTCATTCCAGAAAAGACAACTTGTTCTTGAGTGCTGCCAGAAGTTGCAGCAAGCTCCTGAGGATCAGGATTATCCTGGCCATGCCCTTGATCTGTATGATCATGTGCCCCTTGTGCATCCATCTGTTCAGTAGTTTGTTGGTCTGTTTGTGATCCTGTTAACCTCTGACCCTCGCTTTCTTCTTTTTTTTTCTTTATTTCTACTTCTTATTTTTTCTTTCTCTCCTCCTGTTCCTTCTTTGTTGCTTCCTTTGCAACTTTATTTATTTCTTCTTATTCATGCTTTATCCATCCTTCTGCTTCTTGTGCTAGCCTTCTAGCATCTTCTTCTCTTTTTCTGGCCTCTTCTTCTTTAACTGTCTTCTATGTGGTTTTGCCCTTTCCACCTACAATGGTGATTTTCTTTTTAAATCTCTTCTTTAATGCAGTCATATTCTTTGCATTTCTGAAGATTTCTTCATCTTTGTCCCAGAAATTTGTGTATTCAAAATGAACATTTGCCACCTTGCAATGCTCTGCAACTTTATTTTGGGAGTCATTCCTATGGAAGTTCATCTCTCCAAAATGAAAGTGCTCCAGTTCCTGTATGAATTCTGCAGTCTATTTAACCTTTGTAAACTTATAACTCCCCAGCCAGAAAGGTATGGCAAAATATACTGCCTTCTTATGTTCGAACAGGAAGCTTCCAACACCATCAATGTATACCTGCCTGACTGATTCTTTATGTAACACATAATCAGTGGCATATTTGGGGAGTAGAGAAGGTTCCCTAGAGCCACCATACATTCTGATATACATCCCCTCGTCAGTCAGATAATGGTTTCCATATTCTTCAATAACTTTTAACGCTTCTTCTGACATGCAGCTGCATTCAGTAAGGAAAATCAGGGTGTACAAAGGCATGATGAAGTATTCACATATCTCTTTGTAGTGGCTATAGTATTTGTGTGCCCAAAATAATTTGTATGGAGTTCATACAGGGGTCCTATCCCTATCCCAATTACACCTCAAGCCTGGAAAGGACTGGGTACATAATATACAATCAACTAAGATAGAGCTCATGTAGAAATCTGACTTCTTCTATGATACCCCTCCTAAAGCTGAAGATATGCATGCTGAGAGGCTATTGGACACTATGTTTTCCCAATTGAATATGGTTCCTTGGGTGGCCACATAAAAAATATTTGTCATCCATCCCAACTTGAATCTCTTCCCGTGAGCTCTCCCAAAAATCCGGTTCAGCATCAATGCTATAAATCTGTAAGGGGTCCGGAGAGCGGCTGTATCATATTCTACTGAGGGCCTGGTTCGAAATTTCTTCCCTGGTATCATCATTCTTTTGACAGTTTCAACCAGGTCCAAATTTTTCTCCTTCAACCAGCTTTCAGTTAAGTAAATTTGAGCAGGAGGCAAGTGGTATGCCATTGAGACATAAGTAGGACTATATGCAGCATAGCCCTGTTTGGCAGTATTTGCTAAGATCATCGTGGTCACATCTGCCCTAGGCAGAATCCAACTGATCACCTTTGAGCATGGGAACAACTCAGGTCTCGTGGCTACTTTCATAAGGGCATATTTCTCGATGTTTGCATAAATCGTTAGTTCTTCAAATCTCGCATTAGGAACATTCTAATTTGCAATCATCCTGTACATCTCCCCCATTTATAGTCTGGCTCTACCCCGGTGGTGGATTTGGTATCTTCATATATATATTCCACCTTGGTGATGATCTTCACCTCTGGTTCTACCTCTACAACAGGAGCCTTCTTCTTTTGTCTTTTAGACATATATCCTTTGCAATAGTTACCCTGTCATAAACCAAGCATGTTCTTAGACCATTGGAGATTTTAGTTAGTGTTTTAAGAATGAAGAAAAACTGTATCAAACTTTTTACCTCTTCCATATGCATTTTCATAAATAAACTACACCGAATATTAATGCATAAAAGAAAATGACAAGGCAAAAAAGGAGCTTCTGCAAACTGGGTCTAAAAATCCTCTAAGTTCGTCTGCAACTAAAACATAGCCCTGATAGGAAACTCGTCATATAATCCGCTCAGTAATCGAGATAATCTAACTCTTCAAATAACAAGAACCACATTATCAATAAAGCTAGTCTTCGAATGTGAGGCCCTATGCAGTGCTCTTATCGTGGGCATCCCCAACCTGACCAAAAATCAAAAACCCTCCGGCGTCTCATAAAAAAGTAGGGTAAATGCCTACGATGAAAAAAAACTGAAAAATTCCCCCCCAGATGGCCATAAGCAACCCCAAAAAAGTTCATGCAGACAGTGTAATGCTTGTCTGCACCAACTACCTAATCCTTCAGACAAGTATGAAAAAACCATAATGGCTCAAAAAAACTCAGGCTCACAAAACCCCTACCATTAAGAAAACGTCAAGTAACCTACTGCAAGGTGAAACCTTCTTTCTAACGGAAAATCATCCCAAACTGTAGGAAAACCTAACCAGGGTAGACTGTGGGTTCTTAAACAACCAATAAAAATAAAAAATAAAGGGACCGGGGTTGGCTTACCTTGAAAAATGCAGTGGAGTTGGCGAGACGACCCAAGAAACTCCACGATAGCAAGCCAATAGAACGGAAATTGGACAGCTGGGAACGGTTGTACATCTCAATTCGATAAGAACAAAGCAGACATGGTTTTTCCCCCAAGGATAAGAATAAAATAATACCACTGCTATATATAACCCATGGTAAAATATAATGGCGGGAAAAAACCTTCACCGATGGGAAAACTACTAAACATCAGTGGAAAAACTCTTCATCGGTGAACAAAACAACGATATGTCAGACGGTTAGTTTACTGAGCAGCCGCAACAGCAGAAGACATACTGACTACAACTTCCGCGATCAAATAAAACATCACGATCAGAATCTCTAAGGTGTATGCGTTGGCGGATTCCACATCTATCGGTGAGCGATACCTCTAAACATTGGGCCTATAAATCACTATGCAGCCACAACAGCAGAAAGTAGACAGACAACAGGTTCGACGATAACAAAATTCATCATCGATCGGAAACTTTGAGGACTATGTATCGGCCGTGTCAGCAACGCAAAGGACTAGCCCTCCGATCAATAGTCAAACACCGTTCCGATAGTGAAAAGAAAAGAAAAGAATGAAAGCAAAAAGTTTAAGAAATAAAACCACAGAATCGGCAAGGATAAGAACTGTCTGTCAGGATGTTTGCTATCTACCCTCCGAAATGGCGGCTACGTAGAGAACTACTGCCCTGACCATGATAAAAAAAAATTGCCGATAGTCAAAAAGTTTTGAAAAACATAAACAAAGGCGAAAAAGCGCATCGGCAAAAAATGGGACTGTCCATCAGGACATTCATTGTTTACCTTCGAAAATGGAGGATGCATCGAGAACTAATGCCCCAATCTATTGTTCAATCATCTTCCGATAGCAATAAAGGAAATCATCAAAACTTTAAGTTCCACAGTCAAAAGCATTAGCTAGACAAAAGGCAGTTTTTAGATCATTCACTCCTGAAATGAAGGAAAACAATTGATCTCAATTCAACCTCAAAAATCCAAATTTGTAGCATAGGAGAAAAAAAAATAGTTCAGGAATCCAATCAATCCTAGGCAAGATAAAATTAAAAGGAGGGTCCAAATTTTTTTAGAAATTTGGGAAAAAAGGCTACAGTGGCAACAATTGGCGACTGCCTGGTGAACACAGATCTCTAGACAACTTCTTTATTTGAGCAACAGACTGTTTTGACAATAAATACCAACATGCTGAATTCTTCTAGATGTATGGATTTCCCAACTGACAAATGTATGTACTTTAATCATTGATGATAGTCCAATTTATGGATAATGGGAACCAATATTTAAAAGTCTAGATAACTCTTTTGAGGCCAGGAATATGAATTTCATTTTTACCTCTATCTTCAGGTAGCTCCCAGCTTGGACACCACAGGACTGTAACATATGGTAAACAGAAATATTCGTTTGTTCTTCATCCCCATGCCATTTTGCACTTTTGGGCTTTTGGACCTTTTTGTCCTTTCTAAGTCCTCCTTCATGCTTTCTTTCTGAATTTTATTTAGGCTCCTCTATCCATAGTGTCCTTTTGTGTGAGAGATGTATTTAATTTTTCAGCTCATGTATGGAGAAGAACTTTGGCAATCTTGTACTAATATGGTTCAGTACTTTGTTTTGATACATATTGATTTCTTAGGAGTTTTTGACTCTTATTTGTCTTTTGGCTTTCAATTCTTGGCATGGGATATTTTAAATATAATATATTGTTTTACCCTGCTTCCTTTCCATGGGTCTTTGCTATCACCCCCTCAGACATTTCAAATGTGAGATGGATGAAGCCTCGAAATAGTATTCTAGACCTTTTGACCTTGAGTTATTTTACAAGGATTAAGTAGGATTTCAATGTGTTCATAGCCATTTAGGAAAACTACTAAACTAGAAGAAGTTATTTCAAATAAATCAATAGTGCATAGTCTCATAATCAAAGATTTTTAGTTTATCCAAAATTTTGATGAACTCCATGCAACCAAAAGTTGTGATTTTTTCTTTTTTATTGAACTCAATCAAAATTTAACTAAAAACAAATGAAATAAAATAAATCAAAAAATAAACAACCCAATCAGTTTATTTATGTACAAGAAAACCAAGAAATAAAAATTAGGAAAAATAAGGTTTGAGAACTAAACCATTTACCGGTAAGTTCTCCTCCCACCCCTGTAGATATTGTAACTTGTAATTTGAGGGGCCAAGCTTGGCTGCAATTAGAAAAGGGCCTACCCATAACTATTGAAACTTATTGTGCTTCCCCTTTTCATCATGCGGATGATCCCACTTAAGAACCAGATCTCCCACTTCAAATTCCTTGTTTCCAGCTTTATGCTTATCAAACCACCATTTCACTACTTCTTGTTGATGCTTAAAATGTTCTCTGGCTTTGGACCTAGACTCTTCTGCCTTCACAAGATTATAGATTCTATTCTATAGGATTTCATTATTGGTACCTCTAGACTCCTGATCTAATCTAGAAGAAGGTAACATAATGTTGGGAGGAGAGAATAGCTTCTTTTATGTAGACAAGGGTGTATGGTGACACACCTAAGGAATTCTTGGGTGTGACCCTATCATCCCAAAGAGCATTAGGTAATGCTAAGTGCCAACTTCTTTGGTTTTCTATCACAGTTTTCTTTAGGATCCTAATCAGATTCTTATTTGTAGATTCTACCAAACCATTTCCTTGTGGGTAATAGTTTGCAGAATAATGCAACTTGATTCCTCTTTCATTCGCAAATGCAGTTAATCTAATAGAAGAAAAATAAGTAGCATCATCAAAAACTAGGGAAATTGGAACCCCAAACCTGGTCGTAATGTGATATTGCAAGAAATCCATGACCACATCTTCGTTCACTTTGCGTAACAGAATGGCCTCAACCCATATGGTAAAGTAGTCAGTTGCTGTCAAAATGTATTTGTGATGCAAGGAATAATTTGGTTTTATTTCTCCAATGATATCAATCCCCCATTGTTCGAATGGTTTTGTTATCATCACTGGTTTTAGAGGCCCTACCGCTTTGGCTTGTCTTCCAACACACCTCTGACAAATATCACACTTTCTGACATGAGCATGAACATATTTAAACAGTGTGGGCTAGTAATACCCAGCTCTAAGAATCTTATGGTATCTCTGGAAAAATGACCTCCTATAGGCCCATCATGTAATTATGTTATGACTTTATTTGCATCTTCTTACTCTAAGCACCTGAGAAGAACTCCATCATAATTCTTTCTGAATAATACTCCATCAATGATCTGATATGAAGCTGATTTAAGGCGTAATTCTCTTCGTTGTTTGAATTCCAATTTTTTGGAAAATATACTTCTTGAAGGTAATGAACAAGGTCTCAGTACCACAAATCTAGAGCCGTGAATAAAGGACATACATCTACCATATGTAACTCATCTTCATTGTCCCAATCATTTTCTTCATTGTCTTTACCGTCAGCCATTAGTTTGCACAGTCCTTTCCCTTTAACTATGGATGTTGGTTTGAAGTCAAGGTCATATTCTTGTAAAGCTGTTACTCAATTTCCTCTTCTTTCTCCTAATTTTTTTTGTATAAAAAGAGATCTCACAGCTGGGTGTGGAACTATTACCTTAGTACGATTCTTAAGTATGTATGGCCTGAATTGTTTTACTACTTTGAAAACTGCATAAGCCTATTTATCAACGGTTGGTTAATTCAATTCAGCTCCCTATAGACCAGTGCTCATAAATGATATGGGGTACTCATTTCCCCCATCTTCCTTCTGTGTAAGCACCGCTGCCAATGAATCATCAGATGCGAAAGTGTACAAAATAAAATCTTTTTCGAAATTTGGGATTTTGAGAGATGGTGCATGAGCAATAGATGTCTTTATCTTACTGAATGCATTTTTCTCCACATCATTTCACTTGAATTGTACACTTTGTTTCACCATTTGCTGCAAAGGTTTAACAATTTGAGCAAAATCTGGTACAAACCTTCGCACAAAATTAATTATCCCCATGAATGATTGCATACCTTTTTTGTTATGGGGTAAAGGGATCTGTTCTATGGCCTTAATCCTTTTTGGGTCTATGGATATCCATTTTTTAGAAACAACGTGACCCAGTAGCTTTCCTTCTATAACTGTAAACACACATTTTTTAGGATTCAGTGAGATCCCATATTTTCGACAATGTTAAAAAATTTGTTTTAGATGGAATGCATGTTATTATCTCTTCTTTGAAAATATTGTGACATCATCAAGATATACCACAACACTACGGCCAATCAGACCATGGAAATCTATATCCATGGCCCTCTGGAAAGTAGCTCCAGCATTGATGAGTCCAAAGGGCATCCTTCTGTAAGCAAAAGTTCCCCATTTTGTTCTTAATGTAGTCTTAAGTCTATCTTCTTCAGCTACTAATACTTAATTATAGCCATAGAATCCATCTAATAATGAAAATAACTCAGAACCTGAAACCATTTGCAATATTTGTTCCATGGGTAGAACTGGATAGTTATGTTTATCCAAAGCACGATTTAGGTTTCTGAAATCTACACAGAGCCTAATTTCTCCGGATTTCTTTCTTACTGGCACCAAATTCAAAACCCATTCTGAATGTCTAACTTTGAATTTAATTTTAGCATCCAACAACTTTTTTACTTCACTCTGAATCAAAGGTTCAAGCATTGGATGCATCTTCCTCAAAGGCTGTTGATAAGGCTTGACTCCAGAACTAATAGGGATGACATGTTGTATAATCTTTGTGTCATATGTTTTAAGTTCTTCATATGTCCAGGAAAACACATATTTGTACTGTTTGAACAAACTAATGAACTTATTCCTTTCACCCAGAGAACAACACTTTCCCAAATTTACATATATGGGTTCAACTTCAATCCCCAAATTTATTAGCTCAAATTGCAAGGATGAGGTATGAGTCTTGACATTTGCTGGCCTTCTGAATTTGTTTTCTAGATCAAACATTCGCTCTAAGGTCCCGAGTCCTTTAGGAATAAAGTTGTCAAATTTTAATTCAGCTTGGTGTTCTTCATCATCGATTATTGCTCCTTTGAAAGTCTCATCATTCATCAAACATTCAAGAATTTGTTGATCATCATAAAAAACCCATAGATTGGTGATCATGTCTGGAACCAAAGGCCTAAAAAGTAATTCAATAGAACATTTGTTATTTGAAGGTACAAGCGTTGCAGCTGAGGTAGCTAGTAAGTAAACTACTACATTCTTTAGTCGAGAAATGGATACAATATCAAATGCATCAAAATTTTTCAGCAAATCCCATACTTCATTCTGGTAAGCTTTTAAATGAGGTGAAATGCAATGTATCTAATTTTGAATTTGCTTTACAAATATTTCAAAATCCCTGTACACTTTCATATTTTTAACTTTTAATTCAATTTCTTTTTTCAGTCCCTGAACTAGTGCTTCATATTCAACTGTATTATTCATACGTTCAAACTCTAATCTACAAAAAAGAAAATGTTTATTTTTCTTTGGATCAACCAAGACACAACCAGCTTCTGATCCTTCCAATGTTTTAGATCCATCAAACTAAAGGGCCCAAAACCTATCTACTTCTACTATACTTGAATAAAAAACTACATTTGAAACTAAGTCTACTATTTTACAGTCAAATTCATCAGCCCATGAAAATTGAAGGAGATCGGGTTGGGTGTCTGGTGTACCGCTGGCTTCCTTCGCTTGGTAATTTCCTGGTTCTAGTTCAATGAAGTAATTTCCCAACACAGAATTCACTGGTTCATTTTTTTCCTCCAGCTGAGTAACATTGTGCTTCATTTGAGGTTCTCTTAATATTTTTATCTGATTGAGACTTCCCTTATGAGGCAACCACAGATGTGACCAATCTGATGCAAAATATCCATTTAGCCTTGCTGGCTAGTATCGACTCAAAAAAAGTCCATAAACATCTGGAATGTCTGCAACTATAATATCAATGTACTGACATACTTTCTCATTTTCAGATAAGCGAATTAGGACATCTTCCATTTCCTCGACTACTTTCACAGTTGTCCTGTCTAATTGAATAACTTGCCAAGTGGATGGTTTAGGCTGTCCATTAATTCTCTTACAGAATGAAAGTGGCATAACATTGATTAATGCCCCTGAGTCTACTAAATAGCTGTGTACATTATAGTTGAATATCTCAAAGGTTAGGAGAAATGGAGGGGTTTTAAACTTAGACTTACCTCCCACACTTGCTTCACCAATTTATTCTACAGGTTGGTTGTTAGTGGGAAGCTCTTCTTCTGGTACTTCAAGTGCTTTTAACAATTTTTCTTTCTGCTGAGGTAAATTGCACATTTCGAATAATGAGATATTTGCCTTAGCCTTTTTGAAGTCTTCCACAATATCATACCCCATTTCAGGTGTTTTGAGATTCTTCTTGACATTATCAAACTTGTCTTCAATAGGCTTAACATGCATGTTAATTCTCTTAGGATATTGACTTGTAATGGTAAACTCAGGTATCTTATCAGTTGTATTGTTCTTCGTTTTTACATTTTCTTGAAGTTTCTTGATCTTTGGAAGTATTGACTTCTTCTTTTACCAAATCCTGACTTCTTGTTGTCAAATTGGTTTCTGATGTTTCCTCATGTTTCAGAGAACCTTCTTCTAATGTATCAAACATTGAGACACAATCCCATAACACTAAAGCATCTTCCTCTTGTTTTTCTATGGATTGATCATCCTTTTCTTCCTCATTATCAGTTTCTGTTAGTTTGGAGTCCAATAACTGATTCATTACCAATGTCATAGAATTTATCCATTGGGGGCAATTTTTCTCAGAATGAGACTGCTAATGAAAAGAGTAAAAATTATCCATACCTACCTCAGTTAAATTCATTGATGCAGGAATGTGTGGAGGAGGTTTATGTTGATTTTTATCCTCCCTCATTTTATAGTAAGGCTTATATGCTTTATGAGATTCCTTTTCTTTTTCCAAATCTATTACTCTATTGGATAGCTTCTACATCATCTTCACCATCCCTTCAAAATCCTGTGACCGCTCATCCTTAGGCTTAGTCAGTAATAAAGGTTTCTTACCAAAAGATTTTTCTTCCAACTGCACAGGATAATCTTCTATGATATACTTATCAGCCTCTACCCTCTCAGCTTCTTCATAAGTTTCTGATAATGTAGGTTTGACTGACATCTTGGAAAACATGGCCAAGTTAGGCCCTAGAGCTGAAGTATAGTATTCAATTAGCACTTTATCAGATGGTTTATCAGTTGCAATTTTTTTTATAGATAAGCAGCGAACCTTTGAGTGAAATTATGCACTTTTTCTTTTCTTTCTTTCTTTAAAGCGCATAACCCTTTCATTAACGCTGCATGAGATTTCTGGACTGCATATTTACTTCTAAATATTCTTTCAAATGTGTCCCAGTCTGTGATTGAGTTTGTAGGGAGAGCAAAATACCATGATGTTGTTGCTCCTTTCAGGGTATGCAAAAACAATCTGCAAACTACATCTTCATGTTCTCCAGCCCGTAGTCCTTATATAGCCAAGTAAAAACTTTGCAAATGATCATCTACCAGAATTTCTCACTTGGGTCAAACTTAGGCAACATTTTCTCAAAATATTGAGGCAAATCATGCAAAGGAGGTGCCAGGTTTAAAGGTGACCTAGCCTTCCAAGCAGGTGGTGGGTTTGGTTGGTTTGCATTTACATGAGCCATGATTTTGAGTGGAGAATGAGGTGGTGACTGAATAGGGGTGTGAATAGGCGAACAGTAAGGTGTAGCTGGGTCCAACTGGTTCAGAGGTTGGACAACTTCCTATAGGGCTACTTCTACCAGTTCTTCAAGGTCTTCCACCAACACTGAATCTTCTAACTAAGGGTGATATTTCTTCTGATATTCTCTTTTGGGTAAGACAAGAATAATTGGCAATCCTCCGATCTTCTTCTCATATGCCTTAGTAAATATTCTCAGATCATCAACTACTTCGTTATATATAGAATATAGATGCTCTTTACCCTTCTCTTCAGGCGTTGGATTTGGAAACAAATTGCTTTCAGAACTGTCATAGATGGAATAATTTCAAGAAAATGGGTTTCCTTGGCCAGCCATGCACTGGTGGCCCTCCTTCTAGTGCCAAAAACCGTTGAGGCCTGGAAAATCGTAGGTAACAACAGTTATGGATTCTCCCCAATAACGTTCCAAAATAGCCCGTTATTGTTTGGTATGGGGAATCTGTTTGGTTTATGGTTCGGCTATCCTAGGTCAAGTAACAAATTAAAAGGTTTTACCAGTTACGGCCCGATCCACCATGTATATTTTTAGTTTTGTGTTTATGTATGATGTGCAAGTGCCTATCTAAAAATGTAGATTGATAGAGATAACGAGGAGCGTCACAATGTGATGCGTAGGTTCTTACCTCTCGTCTTAACTCTCTCGCATCAAAATCACACACAGCAAGAAAATAAATTTAACTAACTAACCTATCCCTAGCGAGTAGAATTAACAGTTGACAATGAGTAATGTATTTCTGCACATGCATTATGAACAATTACAGATAGTTGTTATTTATTTCAAAACACATGAACATTAAGATAAATATTGACAACAAGATAGCTTATTGTTTATGACAACCTCCATTACTCATAGTGGAAATTTCATAGAATAAACTATAAGACATTCAAGCAGAAATGCAATGAGTTAAAACGATCTCACAGTTAATGGACATGAGCTGAAAACAAAATAGTTCACATTCAACTGATCCACAACAAAGCATTTGAAATAGTCCACCAAACTTTCTCCAACAGAAAAAATTGTAACTCTTTATTGCAAAAGGAAGTAGTTCTTCTTACAATAACTCTCAAAAATTGCATGGGAAAGAAAAGTCCTTCTCTACATCTAACTCTCCTATACTTATGCAAAAAGAAAAACTTTTGGGATGCCCCCAAATGAATTTTGGGCCTCCCCAATCTTTCAATCCCCCATTTTATCTTGTAGTGAGTGCTCATAAATTATACAATATATTACATTTAAAACACAAAAAAATTAATAGAGCACTTTATGAAGAGGGCCCCGCTTGGTCATTAATGAACTTTTTACACGCTTGGGCCTCTGTTGCTATGCTTTCAAAATTTGAGGGTTCAAGAAAATGGATGTTTATCTCATACTTAGCAGCTTGATTCTTAACCACTTCTATTCTTGCCGGACTCAGGCGCAGCTGATATTCAAGTAAGTGAATGCTTACTGTTGCATGAGCTATTGCATTCTTTAGGATTTGTTCATCCAGATCCTTAACCTATTGGATCTCCTGCTCATCTTCCCGATACCTGTTCTGTAGTTGATCTATGAAAATATCATGCTTTGGTATCGCATCCAGTATTTTATCTGTAGTAAGCTGGCATCTATTGTATGTGACCAGCATTCTTCTGTAGTATTCAGCACATAATCCTTTCATTTTCTTCACAATATTCTTGAATTCTTCAACACTATTTGTTGCAAACTCCAATAGGTCATAATCCTATTTTAAACTATGTCGATCTTTGGCTGGTAGCTCCGCAAGGGTTTCCTCGTTTGTTTCTATGCACACTATCCTTCCTGTCAAGACCTCCAAAATATCTTGAGATCTGTCTACAAAATATGAAGTGGTGTCCAAGATTTCTTCTAATCTTCTATCTATTTGTACAATCTTACACCTTTCTTCCTCAATGCGCATTTGCAGATGGTGGATCTTTCTTCTCTGAGTTAGAACGTGCTCCTTCAGAGGCTGGACATCCGTCTTCTGTTCCATAGCATCTTTCAGTGATGTTATCAATGAAGCAATCTGTCCCTCAAAACTTGCTACTTGCATTTGATATTGCTTTTCTCTTTCTTCTATGGTGGCCTTTTGTGCCTCCAACTCAGCATTTTTGCTTTGTAGCTAGTTATTTTCTACATTCAGAGCTTCATAGGATACCTTGAGGTCATTTTTCTCTGTCTTCAACACTTGATACTCTAGTTCTAGCCTCTATAATTCCACTAAGCTATTCTGAGCATATTTTTCTGTTCTCTCCATGGAAACTTCTAACGTCATCTTGTTTGCATGCAGAGTCTGAAGTTTTGCCTTTGAAGTCCTCACTTCATTCTACATGTCCTCAAATTTCCTCTTCAGGTTATAACCTTCATCTCTCTCTTTATTTAGTGTTTCTTTTAATTGAGCTGCGTTCTTTCTTGATTGATTCAGATCCGTCATCAGTCTATCTACATTATCTTCAGTGGCTAGGGTTAACGCCACCCCAGCTCTTGCTGTTAATCTCATATTTGAATCCGTTCCATACACCAAAGTTTTATCAATTATTATCTTACCTGATTGTCCTCCTGTTTCAACCTTTTTCTCGGTTCTTTTGACAATCCTTTTCTTCTCCTTGTCATAGAAGATAGTGTTGAAATTAGGGACCTCTTCTCCTTCTTTCTGCATAAAAGGTATCAAATTCATTCCAGAAAATACAACTTGTTCTTGAGTGCTGCCAGAAGTTGTAGCAAGCTCTTGAAGATCAGGATTATCCTATCCATGCCCTTGATCTGTATGATCATGTGCCCCTTGTGCATCCATCTGTTCAGTAGTTTGCTGGTCTGTTTGCGATCTTGCTAACCTATGACCCTCGCTTTCTTCTTGTTTTTTCTTTATTTCTGCTTATTCTTTTTTCTTTCTCTCCTCCTCTTCCTTCTTTGTTGCTTCCCCTGCAGCTCTCTTTCTTTCTTCTTCTTCATGCTTTAGCCAGCTTTTCGCTTCTTGTGCTAGCCTTCTAGCATCTTCTTCTCTTTTTTTGGCCTCTTCTTCTTCAGTTGTCTTCTGTGCGGTTTCGCCCTTTCCACCTACAATGGTGATTTTATATTTAAATATCTTCTTTAATGCAGCCATATTCTTTGCATTTCTAAATATTTCTTCTTCTTTGTCCCAGAAATTTGTGTATTCAAAATGAGCATTTGCCACCTTGGAATGCTCTGCAACTTTATTTTGGGAGTAATTCCTATGGAATTTCATCTCTCCAAAATGAAAGTGCTCCAGTTCCTGCATGAATTCTGTAGTTTATTTAACATTTGTAAACTTATAACTCCCCAGCCAGAAAGGTATGGCAGGATAGGCTTCCTTCTTATGTTCGAACAGGAAGCTTCCAACACCATCAATGTATATCTGCCTGACTGCTTCTTTATGTAACACATAATTAGTGGCATATTTGGGGAGTAGAGAAGGTGCCCTAGAGCCACCATACATTCTGATATACATCCCCTCGTCAGTCAGAGAATAGTTTCCATATTCTTCAATAACTTTGAATGCTTCTTCTGACATGCAGTTGCATTCAGTCAGGAAAATCAGGGTGTAAAAAGGCATGATGAAGTGTTCACATATTTCTTTGTAGTGGCTATAGTATTTTTGTGCCCAAAATAATTTGTATGCAGTGTATACAGGGGTCCTGTCCCTATCCCAACTACACCTCAAGGCTGGAAATGACTGGGTACATAATATACAATCAACTAGGATAGAGCTCATGTAGAACTCTAACTTCTTTTGTGATACCCCTCCTAAAGCTGAAGATATGCATGCTAAGAGGCTATTGGACACTATGTTTTCCCAATTGAATATGGTTCCTTGGGTGGCCACATAAAAAATAATTGGAAACCATCCCAACTTGAAGCTCTTCCCGTGAGCTCTCCCAAAAATATGGTTCAGCATCAATGCTATAAATCTGTAAGGGGTCCGGAGAGTGGCTGTATCATATTCTCCTGAGGGCCTGGTTCAAAAGTTCTTCCCTAGTATCATCATTCTTTTAACCAGGGTGGACTGTGCGTTCTCAAACAACCAATAAAAATAAAAAAGAAAGGGACCGGGGTTGGCCTACTTGGAAAAATATGGTGCAATTGGCGGGACGACCCAAGAAACTCCATGATAGCAAGCCAATCGAATAGAAATCGGATAGTTGGGCACGATTGTACAACTGAATTCGATAAGGATGGAGCAGAAACGGTTTTTTCCCTAAGGATAAGAATGAAATAATACCACCGCTATATATAACCCATGGTAAAATATAATGGTGGGAAAAAACCTTCACCGGCGGGAAAACTACTAAACATTGACGAAAAAACTCTTCATTAGTGAACATATCAACTATATGTTGGACGGTTAGTTTACTGAGTAGCCGCAACGGCGGAAGACATACTGACTACAAATTTTGCAATCAAATAAAACATCGGTGATCGGTAGCTCTAAGGTGTATGCGTCGGTGAATTCCACATCTATCAGCGAGAAGGACCTCTAAACATCGGGCCTATAGATTACTATGCAACCGCAATGATGGAAAGTAGACAAACAACGGGTTCTGTGATAACAAAAGTCATCGACGATCGGAAAATTTGAGGACTATGTATCAGTGACCAAAATATCAATGTTGCCGCTGTGTTGGCAACGCAAAGGACTAGCCCTCCAATCAATAGTCAAACACCGTTCCGATAGCGAAAAGAAAACAAAAAAATGAAAGCAAAAAGTTTAAGCAATAAAACCACGGAATAGACAAGGATAAGAACTGTCTGTCGGGATGTTTGCTATCTACCCTTCGAAAGGCGACTACATAGATAACTACTGCCCCAACCATGATAAAACAAAAATCGTTGATAGTCAAAAAGTTTTGAAAAACATAAACAAAGGCGAAAAACCACATTGGAAAAAAATGGGACTGTCCATCGGGACTTTCATTATTTACCTTCCAAAACGGTATATGCATAGAGAACTAATGCCCCGATCCATTGTTCAACCGTCTTCCGATAGCGATAAAGGAAATCATCAAAAATTTAAGTTCCACAGTCAAAAGCATTAGCTAGACAAAAGGCAGTTTTTAGATCATTCACTCCCGAAATGAAGGAAAACAGTTGATCTCAATTCAACGTCAAAAATCCAAATTTGTAGCATAGGAGAAAAAAAAATTAGTTCAGGAATCCAAACAATCCCAGGAAAGATAAAATTAAAAGGAGGGTCCAAATTTTTTTAGAAATTTGGGAAAAAAGGTTGCAGCTGCAACACTAACGAACACGAGACCAAACATATGCTTTGCTGTGAAGAAATTGAGCCAGTTCCTGACAGATATAAGAGAAGTTCACCTAGTTGCTGCAAAGGATATATTGAGGTACCAGAAAGGTACAGTTGATTATGGACTTAAATATGACACGAATCAAAATGTTAACCTGTAGGTTTATGTTGATTTGGACTAGGCTGGAAATGCTTTCACAACATAATTTGAGCCCAAAATCCAATGGATTTCATGTCTAAAATTCGACAGAATCCTGTCGGGAATTCGACAACAACAATTTTTTTTGTCGTCAGTGGCATATCGTTGGATATTCGACGTACTACATCGTCGAATTTCTGACTCCCATCTTGTCGAAAATACAACTTATCTTTGTCGAATGTGAGACAGCTTCTTTGTAAAATTTTGGGCTTATGTCGTTGAATGTTAGAGGAATGATTTGTTGGATTTCCGATGAATATGTGTCAAATGTCCAACAAATCTTTAGTCGTTGCTCTGATGATGATTTCTGAATTGCCCAACTTCACCTTGTCATTTGTGCGACGCTCAGGCTGTTAAATTTCTGATGGGTGCTAGTCAGTTTTCCGACGGTTTTTGATGAATAGCTCTTGTCAGACTTATGGAAACCTCGTCGGACGAGGGCCACAGCTCGTTGGATAACTGGCGGGCTTCTGTATAGTTAAAAAATATATATACCTTCAATTGTATCTAGTTTACTACAATTTTTTCACAAAGCCATCTCCTCTCGATAATTTTCTAAGAAGTCTTTAGATATTTTATTTGTTGAATTAAATAATCCTAAAAAAATCATAATGAATGAAGCCCAACAAATTCCATTGTAAAATAATTCAATAAAATGAGTTGTGATTTAAAAAAAAACCTACAATTCCAAACACATGAAAAACATCTTGTGAAAATGGGTCCTTTAGTTAGGGAAATATTAAAATAGTCATACCTTATTACCAAATTGATCATCCTATATATAGTGATCCTTGATAGCTATTCACTACGCAAACATTAAACATTGAAAAACTATATAATTAAAAAAATAAAAATTATACACATATCTATAGAATTCTAAAGAAATAGAATATTTGATAATATTGAGTTTGTTGACCAAGAGCTATCAAATCTTAAATTTTAACCCACAAATATGGTCAACCCCAAGCAGAGAATATGGTCACACCAAATTTGTTATTGAAAACAACAACTTAATAAGAGAATCAAAGGACTTGGTTACATTGACCATTATAATAACTAACAAGATCCAAGTCTAAGATTGATGGCCAAGATATACTTCTCAGCATAGACATATATATATTTATAAGTACAATGAGTTTTAAAAATGTTATGTCTTCCATGCTTATGTTGCTACAATTCTTTATGCCTAGTTTTAAAATGATATTCATGGTCCAAAAGGTGGTATCGAGTTTTAAAAATACAACTATCTCAATTGATTATCCTTAAATCTCCATGGTTCCAATATTTCATAGAAGCTATTATGACAAGGTTTTGCAATTAGAACATTTGTTTCAAATCTCTAATTTTCTCAAGAACTATCATAGTTTGCAACCCAATATAAGGTTAGTATCTCAACTCCTTGATTTTTTTTCAAATTATTTAATATTATTGTCATAATTTTGCATTCAATTGTATGATTATATGAGTATCGAATTTAATATGGTTGGCACTAAATTGGAGAACCTAGTAAAGAGAAAAGGAATTAACAAATATTGTAATGAGAATGAACTTGGATTCATACTAAATCTTGTGGGAAGTTTCTTAAATTTGGACAAAAAAAGGTTAAGACTTCAAATATCTTCTCTCAATATGGAAATACCAAGTAGCATAATGAATCTATTTATCCTCATTGTTCTAAGATTTTATTTTGAGCTAATAAAACTTCAAGCTTAAAAGTAACTCCAATAATGATTAGGCATTCATGTTCTAGTCATCACTAAGAGATTCAACTCAATTTTTAATTATCATGTTACAATTCCACACAAGTTTCCCTACAGAGCCAAGGCTCTCTCCATGTCATTCTCTTCCCATCTCCCCAAAAGAAAGGTGATTAGTAAGAGTCAATTAGTCTTCCTATGCATGTCCTAAGAAAGAGAATACCCTAGATGAATACATGTCATGTCATTGACTTCCAAACACTGTTTGAAAAGTATAACTACAACATTATTTTCTTTTTCTTTTTGTCTTTTAGCATATTGAATTTGTCTATGTTAACAAGATTATGAGGTATTCAAAGGACATCTAAGAAATTTTGTTTCATACTTTCTAATGATAATCTATTTCAAATCTATATATCAAATGATGAGACATAGCAACTTATAATTCTTCACTCAAAACAGCATATGTGTGTGACATTCCTTCAAGCACTAATGTAGAACCTCATAGAAACAAGATCTGTGTGGAAAATCTCCAATAAAGGAATCCAAATCCACCCAATCCTTTTTGTATTATAGAAGAAAAAAAAGATGTTGGAATGTATGTTATACATCCTTGTAGATTGATAGTTATTCGGAGATCCAAATATCCATTTAAATAGAGATTTTACTAACATAGGAAGAGGTTATCCATCCTACACTGAACTCAGATCCATTGGTGTTCAATTTTCCTCAATTGTTAAAAAAAACACCTTTAGATATATTTGTGGACAATCTAACCATTTTGATTCATGAGATTATACCTATCATTCAATTTTCTACCATATTTGTAACCTAAAATTTCACCGAAAATTAAATTAAATGGTAATAATAAATAAATAAAAATAAGACAAGCCTAGACCATTTTGGATAAAAATTATCATACTCCCATCCTAAGTTAAACCCTTATTCACATCAAGCTAACATATGAATTCCAAGGCATGGAAATTGGAAGTAAAGTTCAGCGCAATACTCTCCTTTTTATATGAAGACCACAAATACCTACTATGTAACCCTCCTTTCTACACACTACATATTGGAAACAATTGTCATGTCCTCTGAGTTATGATAGAGATTGCCAATACCTATGACATGAAAACATTTTCAAATCATACATACCCATTCTAGTTGAATGGTACATACCATGAAGGTATGAACTAAAGTATTGGCATGGTATTACAAATACTTCCTACCACTGGAAAATAGGTATTTTGGAAATTAGAAGGTATATTGAATACCTTGATAAAATATCCTGCTAATAAAGAATTGTGAGAACGATCAGGTTCCAAAAAAGAAAATATCAGGTCCATCAATTGTGAGTAATAGAGAAAGTGCCTTAGTGACATAAACATGATTGGGTAGATGAGCTCTAACTCTACAAGGTTTTGGAATTACATTGTATCAAATAAACACTTCTTCACCTAGGTTGTTTATTGATGAACAATTTATCATATTAATTAATGTTTAAATACTTCTCCATGTATGTTATTAACAATTTATCATCATAATTAATACTTAGTGTTAATGTTTAAGTCTTATTTCTTATAAAAAAAAATTTATCATGGTAGGTGGATCTATGGTATTACATACTTGTCCATAACTATGTGCCAAATTGTGGAGGATAATGATTGAGTAGTTAATTAAGATTGCAAATTAATTGTAAAGACTCTTACTTTTGTTTAGAGGAACTTTCAGGCATTCTCCACTTTAGTAAGCAAAGACTGAATGCCAAATACAACAAAAAGAACTCCACAACAAAATGCAACCTATTCTGCCAAAACACCAAGCAAGAAAATAATCAGTATATACTATAATCTGATATACTTGTTATCATTTCAATAATTCCCCATTTTTTGTAGCAAAGACTCAATACCAAATACACCAAATTATTGTACTTGAGTGCAATGTCCAAAAAGAAAGAAAAAAATCAGCAAGACAATCGGGAATAAACTTTACACAACAAAAAATGGAACCAACATGAACAATTTACCATTCTTTCAGATATCCGAGCTGCCAAAGACTTGCCTCCAAACACAGCAGCAGCCGTACAAAGAGTGTGCCCTCTACAATGAGGAAATGTATAAATCCATTAATTTTCAAATTAGTTGCATGAGACAATTAAATTGCAAAGAACCTCATACAAACATAAGTTTTCTGTTAGTATATATCAAACAATACTATTACACTAGCATGAGATCATTGATTGACAAATATTTGGTAAAGTTAAATATTCGGTATCTAATAGAAGAATTATAGATATCCGAGTCCATTGATGATCCATCTTAAAATTTTATGTATAAACAGATAATCCATCATTGCTAATGCATATCCTTAAATAAACATACAAAATCCCCCCCAGAACGAAACCAACAGCATTTTCGTCTGCAGCCAATTCTATTGTAGCAATCTGCAAAAGGAATCAAATTATATAGAGTAATAGGTTCATATCGAATAAAATGTGCATTTATTCCATCTAATTCGTTCACAATTTTACTCTAAAATCCCGTTTTAATGTGAACCATTGAATACCTGGATCTTATCACCCCACTCTCCAAAAAATGTCAACGAAAATGCCTGCAAATGTGGAACGAGAGATAGTGAATCACAAAATCCAAAATTCTCTTCAGAGACCTGAAATAAATCTCTCACTGAAAGAATAAAATTTACACTGTTTAAATTGGGCTTCTATTAAAGAATATTGCTTGCCTTTAGGAGAATGGGTGAAAAAAACTAAGCAAGGAAACGTCTCTCTTGTTTTTTCGTATAATCGTTCACCTACGAGCATCAACTAAGTAAATGCTAAATATAAAAAGGAAAACCAAACATATTTTGAAATCCAAAAACACTCAACACCCAACTCATTTAAACACTAGGCATCTATGAAACAAACAACCTAACAACCAATATTAATCCCAGTTCAAACTCTAAATCAAAGCTAAGATAACAAATTTCCTAAAAAGCAACATAGGAAAGGAACAAAATCACATTCGAAGTTCCTTAATTCAAATAAGGGACTGCAGTTACTCCCATGCCTTAGAATTTACTGTTGCCTTAGTTGAAATTCCATTCTCTTTCGAATCAACAGACTGCATCCATTCACCCAACAAATAGTCTAGTAATCCAGTTAATTTAATAATCCCCACAGTTGCATTATGCATGAATTGACAATAGAGTAGTTTTGAAGGAATTAACTACCAGTTAACCAAAATTCATATGACTACTTAGTTATAAATGTAATAAATCTATAACTAACCATCTTAGCTTCCACCTCAGCCAACTCTTCTGACTCTCTGGAAGAAAAATATCCCACCGTAGTAGGCATAGAACATCAAAAGCATATCAAAAACTTTACATAGACAGTCTCAGAGTAAGAGAAGAGAAATAGTTGTAATAAAAACACACCCTTCCTCTGTGAATCCTTCTCATAATGACCACAATTCAAATGCAAAGAACAAGATTGTCGTAACATGATGACTCCATTTCAGAGATAACTGTACCAATTTAAAATGAAGTTAGATTCTAAATCAAAATAGCATAATCAAGAAATAGCTACATTAAGTTTTCAACATAATGTGTAGAAATGAGGGGAAGAAGAGGGGAAACTAAGGAAGGTTAAAACCCCTCACATTTCAGAGTATGCAATGCGATACGAGGAACATGAGATGCTAAAAGTTAAAACATACAGAAAATAAACATCAGAAACAATAACCATGCATTCCTATATATCTATCATCAAGGAACAAGACAGATAAACATTCATCAAATTCCACATTTACTATGTTGAACAAGTCATTGATTTTATTATTAGTATTGAAAATGAAAATACACTGTTCAATCAATGTCCACTCACACACGGTCCACAATATCTATACGAAATACAAAGACATGCACAATAAAAAACATTGATACATTACAACCATACTAAACAATGACAACTAAAATCCTGAACTCAAAAGACAAGTGGACAAAATATAAGTCGCCATCAATTGTTGAACATCATTGTTAGTATCATATGTGACCCTGGTTATTGAGATGCATCTGCAATGTAAACATCATTGTCACTTTGTTACTTGAGGGACTACTTTGACAATCCTTTGAAGTGTGTAAACACCAACCAGAAATTGAACTAACCGCAACTGCCATATAATCCACAAATTCTAGTGTCTGACCTAAATAATTACACCTTGACCTTAGGACTTGATGTATAGAGAATATCTTGATATACAAGGGTATCCGGGTATAAATTCCTAAAAATGTAGCATCACCAATTTACATTTCCATTTATGAGACCCACCATTGTGTTTATATCTTTTGTGGTTTTTGTCACAATTGGCAGGAGGGGTTTTTCAGAATTAGTATTCCATCTTGTGTGGTTCAGGGCTGGCTTAGTGAATATTAGATTTTCTTCCATGTTGCTTTTTATTTTCTTTCCACTAAAAGCTGAGAAAAATAAGAGAGAAATGCGAATAACAAAGAAGATTGCATCTTCAAACTAAAAAGCTTCCTTGAACAATTGCTAGATGGAAAAAAATTATTCTGCTCCAGATGAAAATGAAAATCATAAATGTCTCCTTGGAATTGAAAATTCCACTTTTGCCTCCTCAAATTTCTCTAGTTGTTGGACATTAAAATCATCTTATCTCTACGTTATTTATGTTTTGGGTTTTGTATAGTGTAGAAATGTTCTTTTTTTAGTTTTTAAAATTTTTACTAAGGTTAGAAAATGGTAAGTTACGAGTGTACTGTTAGGGATAAAAAATAGTGTATTTTTCAAGGCTTTTTTATCAATGAAAAAAGAAATAATGGAAAATGGCCAAGGTTTTTTGGAACAAAATTCCCATGAAATAAGGGATTTCCTTCAACAGACCCTTGGGGACATTCAGGATCTCAGAGATACAGATGTTTCTCTGCATACCCAACCACCCAGACTATTGGAACAACAGGGAGGGTAGTAGCCACATACAGAGATGAGCCCCTAGGTGAATTGTAACATATATAAATACACCTCTAATAGTAATCATCATCATAGATGACAAATTGAGGATTAGTAAAATTAATCAATTATTGATCCTGATCTAAATATTAAAACGATTAATTACACACAAAAAATCATGATTTTTCCAAAATTGAAATAATCAAGATTAATTGGAAATAACAGCTAATTAATGGGAAATAGACAGTCATGCATGGAAAAGCACTAATAATGGTTGAAAACTAAATTTTTTGGGGGTTATTGTTTTCATTCCCATAGGTATGTGTTAATCGACATAATACTTCATTTTTTCCAAATTTATGCAAGGGTTTGCAAAGTGCATACTACTTGCCTCTTGTTCTCATTTTTTCATGGATTATAGAACAAATTTAGAAAACATAGGCCTATTTTCTTTCCAACAATCTTTTATGTTCATTTTTTCATTTTTTCCCTATGTTTGAAGATTTAAATTGGTCATTTCTTTGGCAATATGTCGAAGGCTAAAAACCCATTTTGATAGTATGATGAACCTGAGGATGGGATAAACATAATGAAATTATGCTGTAAGCTATGTGGAACAGATATGAAGAGGGGTTTACCACTTGAAATACCATTTGGCAAGAATCCCAAGGCATGATTTTATAGTTAGTAGCATCCCTATAAATTATCCAAGATTCCATGAGGCTCCTCATGAGTTAGAAAGAAAGTTGAGTCAACAACTTAAAAACTTGAAAATTGTTGCTGGAGGAATAAATAGATCCCCTAGAGCCACAGGTGTATCCAAGGTTGGTGATTGTGAGAGGAAATCCATAGGTTCATCATCCGTGAGGACCTTTCATGTATTTATTCCAAGAATCAAATAGGGGTCACAACCATCCATTATTAAATCAGTGCTTAGAAAAAAAGGAATAAGTTGACAGTTGTGGCAAGGTAACTTTTAGAGCAACAAATATTTGATTATTTCCAATACTAGTGTGTTCTCCTAGGGTATTCTTGTTGCTGACACTATTATTGGTCCAATTTTCCTATGATATAAAGCCCCTTACCTATTAAAAGTAGTGGTGGTGCACTCCTTCAAAAGGAAAAGGCCGATATAGGGACTCAATTGGAGGAGCCGAGAAAATCATTATGGGGCACTAGATCCATGGTTTAGTCGGATGGTTGGATAGATGGGAAGGGCAAGGCCCTTCTTAATTTCATAGTAAACTACCAAAAGGGCACAAGTTTATGATGCATCTATACATGTTAAAGATGTAGCATTGTTCTATTTTTAGTTGGATGGATTTGTCGAAGCATTGTGTAGCATGTGGTGCAGGTAATCACCAATAATGTTTCTAACTATGTAGGTGTCAACAAGTTGCTAGTGGAGAATCAACCCACATTGTCTTCGACTCCATGTGTTTAACATTGCATCGATTGATGCTCGAGGATATCATAAAACTCACATTTGTCAATGCAACCATTGATCAATGCATGAACATGACCAAATACATATATAACCATGCATTTGTCCTTCATCTCATGAGGTGATTCACAAGGAACAAGGAGTTCTTGCACCCTAGAATTACACATTTTTGCCACCAATTTCATTTCCCTCATGTCCCTTAACTGTTGTAAACTGAAGCTGAAGAAATTTTTCTTTCAGATGAGTGGCATGGTTGTGCCTATAGCACAAACTCATAAACCAAGATGGATTTTGGCAAGGAGTGGAGGAAGAGTCCTCAATCAACAAAATTTTGGTAAAGGTTTTTCATTTGGTTGATGTGGAAAAGCAAGGAGTGGAGGAAGTGTTCTCAATCAAAAATATTTTGGTAAAGGTTCTCCATTTAGTCAATGGGAAAATCCCACAATGGACCACTTGTATGAAGCTCTATGGATAGAGCCAAATAATCTATCAAATTTTTCTCTGAGTAAAGTTACCCAACAAATGATGGCATTGAGAAATAACTAATGCTTTGAGAGAGGATTGATCATTGTTGGAATGGGACACTCCATTGTCCCATTCATGTCCTCGATCCTACCTTTTCATATATGTGTAATTTTTGTTTTAATGAGAGATATAAAATTGCTTTCACTACCCCTTGGGGGACTAATGCATATGTGTGGATTCCTTTTGAAATGACAATTGATAAAGCCACTTTCCAATGTACTATGGACTTTGCTTTCTCTAATGAGTACATAGCAGTGTACCAAGATGATATCACTGTTTTTTCAAAGAATAAGGATGATCATATTGGACACTTAGCAAGATTGTTGACAGGTGCAAATCCTTGGGCATATCGCTGAATTTAGAAAAATCATCTTGGAGGTCTTTGAAGGAAATATTTTGGAACACAATCTTGGAGTAAGGATCGATCCTAAAACAGTGAAGGGTATCTAGGAGATTATTTTTACTAAAAAAAACAATCCATTCAATCTTTCTTTGGTTGCATCAATTTTGTAAAGTGTTTCATTTCCTATTTTTGAAAAAATTGGAAGTCCTATATCAAATATGTTGAAGAAATATCATGACTTGAATCTTCCATTCCTCTTTAGATGAATTGGAAATGATACTCCTGTCATATATGCCTTTGTTTCCAATTATGTTTTTGAAACATCATCTATGCCTTTGTTTCCAATTATGTTTTTGAAACTTTTGGTTATACAACCAATATTGAATATGATGAAACATTTCTTGGTTACTTTTGGGAAAGATTTTGGTTAAATCATCTTGATAAGATCCATTTTGAAGAAGTGGAGAGAAGAAGCAAAGAAATCCTTCGCAGATATATCAAGCAAAGTCTATGTTTTTTTCTTACAAAACAATCAGCAAGGGAGTGAGCAACCAATTACTTTCATGAGCAATGCACTTCAGGGGGAATGGTTGAAGTGCAGCCTCAATGGAAACACAAGCTTATGCCTTGGTGAAGGCACCTAGCTACTTTCATGATCACTATTGGAATACTAAGACATTGTCCTACATTCCTCATCCCATGGTGAAGGATATACTTTTTCAATAGGAGACCAGTGGGACAAGGGGTAGGTGGATCACCAAGATCCGGGACTAAGACCTTGAGTTAAATCCAACTATAATTGTTTGTGGCCAAGGTTTGGCCAAGTTGATGGCTGAGAGCATCCCTGATACAGTGGACAAGGCCACAATGGAGGATCTACTACCAACCAATTAATAAATGCAATATTATACAACCAACCAATTAAGAAATGAAATATTACCTTCCTTAGAGTGGTAATGTTCAGTCTTTGCTTACTAAAGTGGAGAATGCCTGAAAGTTCCTCTAACGTGTTTAGCAGTTACAACCCTAAACAATGGTAATGTTCAGCAGTTACAACCCTTAAAGGAGGAGGAAAAGGACTATTACATATCATGATATGAGGGTTTCATAGCTTATGGTCATCACTAGAAAATATGTAGAAGACTTATGGGTTTCTTTCTTGGAGAATATGGTGTCAATCCAACCTATTTAAGGTAAGTTTATAGATCGGATAGAAAAAAATTCTCCTAAATGTATGGTAATCACCATCATCAACTAAATATGCGTGTGTGCACATGCATAAATACCCAATACACATTTCAATCAAATAAAAGAAAACGCAATTATACCTTGATTTGTGGAGCTTCGCACTGTCTTCTTCTACTTTACCTTTCAAAACATCATTCAACATACTTAAAATTTTGTCCTGTTGCAATAATTTCATGTTAGGACCCATCAAATAAATATTTGTTTGTTTATGAAAATAAAAAAACCAATCTAAATAAATACAATACTATTACAATGTAAATTACAATACTATTCAAGTAAATTAATTGTTAATAATAGATCACCTCATAAAACATGGAGAACAAAAAACACTGTGTATATAAGGCCATCGATCACATCAAAATGCCATTTCTTGCATCTTAACTATGAAAATGTTTCTCAATGCTATCTGTAACAAGTTCCAATGGAGGAGTCAAATATCAATAGTAAAAATTAAACATTAAAATTATAGAAATAATTGTTTTTAATGTATTCTTCCTTACCATTCATTGAGCTCCTCTCTGTTTTGAGAATAATTTAATATTCTCTACTAAACAACACCAACCACGTGAAGGTGGAAGCTCTTATGGCCTCTCCCCCCCTCACATCACTCTCAATTCCCCAAACCCAATGCATCTACTTGTAAATAACAATTTACTGCAAATTATTTCACTCAATAGCTGAAAGAATCTTTCATTAATCATTCTTTAAATCATTCATTAAACCATTCAATCATTCAACAGATGAAAAAAACATTCATTTAGTCAATAGCTGATAAAAAAAAATCAGTAAACCATTCATTAAAGCATTCATTTAACCATTCATTCATGAAACAGAGGAAAAAACCATGTAAATATTTTTATTATAAATAAGAATTACTCAAAATTTATTTATTCACTTCCTTTTTACTTTTATTCTCTTTAAATAGTTAGTCAGAAGTGCATCTTCCAAAATATGATCCTCGGTCTCCCTACTAGACCGCTCGCAAGGTTGAACTTGTAACGAGGGGCGATGAATTTCTATAATAATGTCAAAATGTTTCATTAATCTATTTTTATTTTTATAAATACAAGTAATTCATTTAAAAAAACATTACAAAGTTGTTTTTTTACCTGCCATGGGAACATCATCATGTTCATCATTATCCTATACAGGCTCAACCTGTTCAGTGTTATCTGCATCTACATGCTTTGTAGTTGAATTGTGTAGAATTAGAATTAATGTTCATCATCTGCAATTATCTATACAAAATAGTAGCATATTAATAAATTCATTACCAGGAATTGAAGCATGATCTTCGTCTTCTTAGTGTACATCCTCAACATGAACATGATCATTACTTTCTTGCTAAAAAAGGAATAAATAATTTATGTTAATTTTTTATAACGAATAAATTGCATGAGAATTAATAAATTATCATTAAATTATATAGTTTTTATATACCTATACACCAAATGGATCAACAGAAGATCATGCAGTATGCTCAGACAATATTCTCCAACGTTCAACAATGGTGTCAAAGCCCTATTTGAAGCCAAGCTTCATGTATTCCTCAATGGGAAATTATTTGAACTGGTCGGCCTGCATTTTTGCATGATGTCATTAATTTTACATTTTTTTCCATAATAAAACAAAAATAATTTTCTGTATATTATTTGGATGCATTTTCGGGTTTTCGGTACTTACATATCGATCCACCAAGTTCGAATAACCACCAGGCCCAACCTTGTGTTGACCATTTTTTTCCATTCTTTCCTTGGTGGCATTAGATGTGTCCAACAACCTAATCAAGTGTTGAATTACATTAGTCGATGTTCCAAATTTGATATAAAAACTAATAAAAATAAGGCTTACCATTACATTTTGGAATGTATTGCATACCTCCCTATTCCTGGTGGTATCTTTACTGCTTTTCTCAAACCCTTCTCTTTTCCATCTTCCACCAGGGCTTTCCACTCCCTAGATGGAATCATTGGAGGGCACTCATACCTAGGTTTCTTTTCTAGGCGAACCCTATACTGGTCTCAAACAATCTTCAGATGTTGTCCAGCCTTTTGTAGGACCTTCGATATCTTTTTTGAACAGTCCAACCAAGCGATTAGTCAGCTCATCCTTTAAAGATTTTTTCTGCTTGTCCCACTTTGTGCAGATGGTGGGCATGAAGATATACAAGTACAAATCATTTAGATTTTTATAAAATATATCATTTCCTGCAAAATATTAATGCCATCATTAGTCAACATTAAAAAATATTATCGGTATATTAGACACAAATTATAAAAACTAAATTGAACAATCTATAATCACCTGGAATCTTCTCTATCTTTATTTGAATGAGTTCTTCGTTCACCACAAATGTTGTCACTATTGAATCAGTGCTAGTGACACGAGAAGATCCAGGAAATTCATCCACCTCTCCATCTAACCCTGCATCCACTCCTTATTTTGCAGCATAATTTGTGGGTCGGTCAGCATCGGCTGCACCCTCTGCTAGCCTCAGAGGTGTCACAGAGCGTGTTGCCGAATGTTCAGTGGATAATAAGGGAGCAATATGTGGTGTATGTGGAGTGGTTTGGTCACTGGGACAAACAATGGCTTGACCACCACTGTAAAGCTACAAAACTTCCTGTAAATACAAACCATTGTATTATAAGTTCAATAGCATATAAAATCAAATATTATAAAGTTCTAAATGAATTTACATTATTATTCGGGAACTTACTTGTAATTTTCGACATCTATGTAACAACAATTGAATCTTTGATTTGATCTCTTCTTTTTTTGGAACTGTCAACGTCAGAAGAACCAGTTCCTCATTTTGTTTTTCCATGGTCTTCTGTAGCACCCTCAATGGGACTGCAGACCTACTAATTTCATTATCTTTCATCAACTTGGAGACCTCAAACTGTAAATAGTGTTGAGATGGTGTTTCATAAACTGAATCCCCTGTCTACAATAGAAATATATAAAACATTGCTTAGGCTTTGAAGCAATAGTGTGTACAAAAAATTATGTTAACAAAAATTGTCTATGATAGATTCATAGAATAACATCTAGGTTTATGTAACAAACATAAAATAAGATAATCATTAAATAATTAGGTTAACTAAGTTAGGTTATGAAATGAGGAGACACCTCATTTCATAACCTAACTTAGTTAACCTAATTATTTAATGATTATCTTAATTTATGTTTGTTACATTAATGAGCAGAATATTTATTCGCTCATACAAATAATATTACCAGAAAACTTGGTAAATGAAATAAGCCATAAGGCAAGTATATATTAATGATAAGATAAGAGAATATATGTTACAATGGTAGCCCTTCCTTAAATATGTCTTGGGCATTTGAAATGAGGAGACACCTCATTTCATAACCTAACTTAGTTAACATAATTATTTAATGATTATCTTATTTTATGTTTGTTACATTGCCACTCTCTTAGAAAGGATTTATCCTCAAAGCCTTATAATGTTGTCACATCGTTCTTTGTGATTTTGTGGCTGAAGAAACATGTCGATACGAACTGCTAAGTGTAGAGCATAATTTTCGATATATGGATGGGTCAATCCATCTTAAATTGATTTGTTGTTGACTGTTGGGATTTTCGACTGATTTGTCATTAGGAGATTTGATCATATTAGTATAATTATCTTTCAACATTTCCCATGTTTTAGAGTTTTGGTTTTTATGGTTGGGGTGTCGATAGGGAATTTTCACAATGTCATTTTCTTTTACGAGTGTCTTCTTTTGAGTTGGAAGTTGTATTTTCGTCCCTTGAGGTTTTAAGGTTTCCTTCTGTATCTTTTCCAACTTGTTTTCCAACTGCATGTAATCATTTTGAAACTTCTTAATCACTTCTACTTGCGCTTTTCTGTCATCTTCAGACTTCTTAAGTTGTTCCTTAATATCTTTGTTATGACTTCTGAAACAATCATTTTCTTCCTGCTTGTCTAGAAGTTTCCCTTCAATGTCTTACGTAGATTGTTCTGTCTTCCGACTATTTTTCAACTTCCTAATTTTTGTGACTAGTGTTTTGTTATGATTCCTTAATCTGAAAATTTCTTCGGAATTGTTGGATAGTGTTTTATTACTTTTTGCGATATCCGACTTATGAGTCTTTTTAAAGTCGTCATTTTGTTGTTGAATAACTTTTATCTGTTCGATACTAGTCAATCACTGACTCTTGATTTTCTAATTTATGTCGTATCTGCATTAGTTCTTCATCCTTGGCGCTAATGATTTTGTTCAATAATTTTATTTATGCTTCATAATCATTTATTTCTTTCTTTATATCTTGATTTTTCAATCTCTGGTTAAAATCGTTTTCACTTTTTAATTTCTCAATTTGGGTAGACAATTTTTCTATATGATTTTTCTGATCAGAAGTTTTTTGTTCCTTGAGCTCTTTTTGTATCTCATGTATTTTAATTATTACTTCCGAGTTCGTATTTGTGTCTCATAATTCTTCATTGTCTCTTCGATAACACTTTAAATTGGCTTCTAATTTCTCTATTTATAGTCGCAAACCAGATTCCATGATCTCTTATTTCTTCCACACTAGATGATGATGGTCTTCGATTTTTTTCAATAATAGGAGTGTCTTTGACTTCAAATTCTTGAATAATAATGATATTCTTTCTTTTTTGTATTAAATAATAATTGTAATTATTACAATTATTAATATTAATAATATTTTTTCATAAATATAATAATAATATTAACAAGGCACTTGCATCTCCACGTTGGTTAACCTTTTGATTTAGATTAACTT
Source organism: Pseudotsuga menziesii (assembly GCA_001517045.1). Classification (NCBI taxonomy): domain Eukaryota; kingdom Viridiplantae; phylum Streptophyta; class Pinopsida; order Pinales; family Pinaceae; genus Pseudotsuga; species Pseudotsuga menziesii. The sequence goes on along the minus strand of LPNX010614035.1, from coordinate 699,535 downwards.
CTTTGTGGATTGTGTGTAGATTAGGTGGTTGAGAAGAATGATTGTTAACTTCCCCACCTAGGTTCAAACCTCACTTCTTTATGCACTCCTAGCTTTTATGTTATTTAATAAAGAGAATTAAAGACTAAACTCAACCTAATTAAGGTATGCGTTATTATTTAATATCCAATAAATAACTTAATTAAGGTGTTAGTTGGTTTTTTAATAAAACCAAGGGTTTGTTTTATAAAACCACGGGCGTTTGTTTTCTTCTTTCCTTTTTTTATGGGATCTTCTCCCTTCTTCTCTTCTTTTATTTTTATTTTTACTTTTTCCTTTTTTTCTTTTTTCTTTTTACTTTTTATCTTTTTACGTCTCACTTTTTTCCTTTTACTCTCTATTTTTATGGTCAAAGAGCATAAATTTAGGGACTTCTCAATAATAATAATAAAATTCTTTCTTCAATTAGTATTCTTCATATTTGCAACCGATATTTCTTCAATTTTTTTTTATTTTTTTATTTTTTTTTGTCAATTTGAAATCTGAAAATGGCCAGAAGGCAAGACTCATCAAAGACCAAGTGTACGGAGAAACTCTGAATTTACTCAGATAAAATCTGAAATTTTGGCTAAAAGCCAGAATGAGCACAAGCCTGAGAAAGGGCTGGCTCTGATACCAAATGAGCCAAATATTTATTCGCTCATACAAATAATATTACCAGAAAACTTGGTAAATGAGATAAGTCATAAGGCAAGTATATATTAATGATAAGATAAGAGATGATATGTTACAATGGTGGCCCTTCCTTCAATATGGTTTGGGCATTTGAAATGAGGAGACACCTCATTTCATAACCTAACTTAGTTAACCTAATTATTTAATGATTATCTTATTTTATGTTTGTTACAGTTTACCTGATTCTTAGAAAAGGGTGTCCTCTGATCAACAGCTGGGGACTTACCCCAATTAACCATTTGCAAAAAAAGTAGAGAACATTATCACAATGAACGCAATATGTAAAAGCTAAAAAATACATAACAAAAATAAACATTATGCTACATGTTCTGTATGTGTACAATTTTGAATCATTTAGAATGTGGAATTACATTTAGGTTTATAGGTCACCTCGGGGCTCCATTCGTCTGATCAACAGTTGGGGACTTTCCCCGGTCATCAACTTGGAAAAAAAATAGACAACATTATCATCATGAACGCAAACATAAAAACAAAAAACTACATAACAAAATAACCATTATTCTACATGATATACATGTGTATGATTTTAAAATATTTCAAATCGAGAATTACATTCATGTTTACCTATTGCCTTGATGCTGCAGTCGGCTGATCAATAGCCGGTTGGCTTCCCTAATCAACACTCTGCATGGAAAATAGATAATATTATTTATATAAACGAACCAAATATACTAATGAAAATACATAACAACAGATTTGTTTTCCCATCCTAAATTTTTACAATGACAATATCGATGTATACATGATGTCCTTATTCAGGTCTACAAGCATCTACGGAGATGGAGGTTCCCCTGAGAGAACCCTGCATCAAAAACATACTAAAAGTTACCTAACGAAACCAGAATATTCACTAAAATAATTTTAAAACATAACATTTTGATGTATACCTGTTGTCTCATAGATTGTGTACTCCTCTCACCTTCTGTTGGGGTGATGAGCCCCCCATCACCTCCCTGCAAAGTCAACATAGAAAATTTAATAGAAAATTATAATTATGTGCTATCGAAAAATCCTATAGATGTTAAAATAATTAATAAAAGGTTGGGTAAACTTTTGGATGTACCACAACCATACTAACTCTGTTTGTATCTACACGATTCAAATTGTAATTAATAAGTAGTTCTTCGCCAGCAGCTGTTGATTTAATGGCACATACAAAGACATGGTTTCCTTCACATGACTCGAATATGCAATTGGTTTGCTTAAGTGTAGACCTTGGTTGTGTACTATTTATAAATCCCACAATATTACCAGTTTTTTTTGGCCTTCCATTAATGTACAACGTTGTTCCTTTATTTTGAGTTTTTGTCTTTCAATTGTATATAATTTGCTGGCAACCCATATCTACGCATGATTCATATGTATTGGACCAGGCATATACAATCACTGTATTTGTAAGAGGGTCCAACATACTCCATCAATTATGTACATCTGTCGTATCCAACCTTTATGCCATCCATGCAAAAGAACCCGAATAGTATGTAATGATGATGGTGCAATTCTATATATCCTCTCATTCACACAAAAATCAGTGTTTAATTGAGGAAGATTCCTAGGAACCCATTGTTTCACTAGGTGTTTGTACCTTAAGGGCACCTCGATGTCTCCTACTGTCTCATCATCATAGGAACATGACCCCCTCCTTCGAGAAAAAATTCCATGTGTTTATTGGATTTTCTTCTAATCTTATGACGTCTAGTTGATCTAGCCCTTTATACCTATTGGATGTTTCACTTTCCTCTAGCCTTCCCAAACTCCCATCGCTAGAGAAAGACAGGTCTGACAAATACCTGTTTGGTTCTACCTGCACCATGGCTGGAAAATGTTTTGGCAATTAATAGCAAAAACTTGGAAAGACTTATAAGCATGACATAATGTTGATATCATTATCCAGAATAATATCAATAATTCCCTAGTATAACAATTCAACACATAGTCCTTTAACACGATATAGATATCAAATCGTTCCATATCAAATGCTTCAGCCAATTAATCTCAAAATACAAACTATGTTTTTAACAATATTCTTAGGTGTACCTATTTTAATTTAGTTTGTTTCCTCACCCAAAAATATAAAAGACTCAGTTTAGGGATCTCAATATATGTGATAAAATCGTTTGCAAATATTATGTATCTTTTTTTTAGAAGAAAAAGAGGTGTTCCAGCTTGATATTCAGTAGTGAATAAAAGGTAACGTTTACATAGTCCTGGAAATAAGTTAGTCCATTAATGAGTGGAGATCATAAGTATAAAAAAATATCTTAAGGGGATGGACGAAACCCACAATCCCAAGATTACTGAAGTAGAAATACCACACGGAGAACATAAGGATCCCAAACAGCTTATCTAAGGAGGCATCTAGGGTGGAGAAAACACACCCCTGAGGGGATGAAAACAAACTCTATGTCCCCAGATAAAACAAGAAAGATGTTGATGTATCCCATAGTAGAAAGAATTAGAAAATACCATGTCAAACAAAACAAAAGGCTCTTAAATCAACTGTATCATTCCTTCCTCAATGATTTCTCCTTCTAAAAGTTACGAGAAGGAGAGGAGGCCAACCTTCATATTCAATGCTTCTTTGGATAAACAGTCTGCACTCATATTGTACTCCCTATAGACATGGCTAAAGTTGTATAAATGAATTTAAGGTGTCAGTGGTATAGCATATATGTCGGATATCTAACGAAATGCATTACTTTCTCCAACCTCTATATATGATTTCGCATTCTGAGAGCTTCTAACACTACACCAACGTGATCAAACAACTTCTAGGTTAATTCTCCAGTCTACATTGGTTCGATTATTCATTTTCTTGGCCACTCCTCTCTCCTTAATATACACCCATAGGCTTACATATAACTTAGAAAAAACATCCAACTCATCACAACAAACTCCCATCTGAATCTTGTCCCGATATCCATTATGGTTTTGAGGTTGTATCAGTTGCATCCAGATCCATCATTTAGGGTTGAATTGAATGGAAATATTCATGTTTAGGGTTCAATTGAATGTAATTCTTCATGAATGGAATGGAAAAATTCCATCATTTAGGGTTACAACCAACGTTGAGAGGTATATGAGATATAACAATAGACAAACAATAGGGAAATTAGGGTTTGCAGGTTTTGGCAAAATTGAATAATGCAGTCCTGATCTTGCAGATCTAAGGTGCAAGGATATGCCAGAAATGAGGAAACATAGAGGATACACAAAGGAAATGTAGACCTAAAAATTTCATGGAATAATTGTTTCATTTATACTACAATGTCCATTCCACACCCTAGCTAGCCTATGGCACCATTAAGGTGAAAACGGATGTATAGAATTATCTGGACAATTTCTATAACCGAAAGGAAAGGGTAGGATTTTCAAAGTATACCACTATTGAAATTTGATGTTGGAACAATTGTTTGAAAACCACAATACTTACTTATGCAACACAAGGATAAATCATTCCTTCTGTGGACATCAATCCCTTATAATTCCATCCCTCCGGTGCTATTCATTTTGGCATATATATGTCTAGACTACTATCCATTAATTTGCAACAAATTTTATGTGAATACTTCTTTTAAGTCCATGTTTTGCTAAGTATACTAAGGGGTGAATAAGGAAGAAGCTACCAATATTTTGGTTGAAGCAGGCTACACAAGAAGCTTGAGTCTATATACTTGGAGAAATTCCTGACTTCCATTGCTAGTGTCGGACATGTCTAACCTACAACATAAAATACAATTTTGTATGTATGGGTAGGGCCTACCTTCTCTTCAAAGCAAGAGAAGGAAATATAATGGGTGCATCGAGTATAATAAGCATGGGGTTGCATTTAATCCTTGAGATATGTCATCTAAAAAAAACACAAGCAATTGTGCTTACAGTTTGGCACACAATCAACTCCATCAATGATTTATTAATGAACTCTACCAAAATTATCTTTACAAATTCCTTGTTATAGATTCAGTTAGAACGTGTGATTAAGCCCCTAAAAATAAGCTATCCCAACTATAACCTAAGGGTGTTACCCACTGTCACCTCAGTTACAATTTGTCTACACTTCCAGTTGGCTCTTGTCATCAAAATACAATATATCTCACCAATAATCACTTAGTGTGCACACTAAAGATTCCTTAGAGGCCATATAATGGAGAATCTGCTATAGGTCCATCATTGATGGTGTGTCAAATATTTCCCAAAACAGACAGAGAAATATTGATCCTATAGCCTCTGCCCACCCCTTATGATGGAAGACAAACTCAATGTATTGATGCATTTCTGCCATAGGATGGATCGTATTTCAAGTCTCTACCATGCCCAAAACTCAAATCAGATATGCCCTAAAATGTTGTTGACTGTTGTTAGGAAGGCAGAGAGACAAATGAAAACATGCATAGTTTTCCAACCACAATTGAAAACCAAGCCTCCTATTGCTTGCCTTTACGAACATAACTGACCAAGGACTTATAATAAGGCTCCCAAAATTATTCAAAATAGTACCAGACCTAGATACTGTTTACTGATGCTTAAGAGGTTGCGATGTGCTCAGAATGTTGATCACTAGGAATTACCCAGTTTAGCTCAGCAAAACTCCAATTGACCACCCATCATGACCTATGCATGATTTTGTAGTATTTTCCAATTCATTTGTAGTATTTTCAGGCCTATGCATGATTTTTCATAGTCACAGATTAGGTAAATAGTTACATCTTCTTAATTTTAATGCCCATATGGGGGTTGAGAAGAAATTGATTCACTAGTGTCAGACAATTTGAAATTCTTCCATGTGGTTTAATCCCAAGAACTCAACATAATATGTATGCCTAACTATGAAATTTTACACCACTATATATTAATAATTTTCTGGTGCCATCTTTCATGACAAAAAAAGGTGGAAGAAAAAGTTTGAAGTGGCTTTTATTGGTTCTTGAAATCATGTCTAGCATCAGAAAGTGGCCTCCTATCCATATTCTAGGATGACTTATGCAATTGAACAGTAGTTCTGGGTGTGTTTTAGCAGCAAAGAATGAGCAGAAAGCCAATTCTGGGCTAATTCTGTGAGCTAAGAAGCAATTATGCTATGTTCTGGGTGAAATTTATTGGTGTCCATTTGGGATGTCCTCTAGAGGACAACTCTATCCTATTCATGGAAAAAGATATATAAAGCAACTTTTAGGGTCCTTAAAAGGGTTTGAATTGAATGGATTTCCAATTTTTTTTGGAATACTAGGAAACTCAAATTTATGTTAAGTTCCTTTCTAGGAAAGTACATTGTGTCCTATACTATTACAGCCCATGTGGATATGATTTCCTTCCTCATTGTGGTGGTAAGAGGAAATTTAGTGATGTAAAGGATTACTCTTTCTACATTATATTGACTTATAAAGCTAAGCCTTTTGAAACAACAACAAAAAGTATTTACTAGTTTCATCACACCTCCCCTCCAAGCGTATAGGACATATACATTTCCAAATTGAAACATTCATATCTATGAGAAGAACTAGAAAACCTTCTGGTTATCTTTATAATTTTATTTCTCGAATCTGCTTATCTAGGCAGAATTACAACTTGATATTATAGGAAACCATTTCTTCTTCAATATGGGTTGGAGACACCATTAAATAAGCTAGATGGGGAAATCAGTCCCCTTTTGTATTCTCATTGTTCTTTAAACAAACATTTTCTTAGCCATTTGCTCTTCCATCTCTTGTAGTATCTTGAGTCCCAAAATTGCTTGGTATTTTAAGTGATTCCAAGTTAGAGGGGTTATGTAAGGCCTTCCATATATAAAATCATATGGATACATGTGGAATTACGAAACCTATTCTTTTATACAAATTATTTCATGTAAAAAAAGATATACAACAACTTTGAGGATCCTAAAAAGGGATTTAATTCAATGGATTTCCAATTTTTTTGGGAATATTAAGAAACTAAAATTTATGTTAAGTGCATTTCTACTAGAGTACACTATGTCCTCTACTATTACAACCCAGTTAGATATTCTTTCCTTCCTCACTGTGGCGGAAAGAGGAAATTTAGTGATGTAAAGGCCTACTCTTTGTACTTTATATTAACTTACAAGGATAAGCCTTTTGCAACAATGTTCATCCCCACTAAGCATGTAGGTCACATACATTTCCAAAATAAAATATTCATCTCTATGAGAAGAACCAAAAACCCTTTGGTTATCTTTATAGTCCTTTTCTTTGAAACTGGTTAATCTAGGAAGAGTTTAAACTTGATCTTCTAGGAAACCATTTCTTCATCAAGATGGGCTTGAGACACCAATAAATAAACTATAGGGAAGTAAGTCCCCTTTTGTATTGTTATAGTTATTTTAACAATTTTTATCTTCCTTTAGCCTAGTCTTCATTAGAGCCATTTTCTCGTCCATCTTCTGTAGTATATTGTGTCCCAATATTGCCTAGTATTCTAAGTGATCCTAACTTAAGGGGGTTATTACCAATTACAAACAAAGGCATTCTAGAAATATTTGTCCTATGACAAAGATTACTTTTTAGACAGGTCTATACCTTTTTTACAGCATTATGGGCAATTTTGGGTCTATTTGTGACCTCAAGCAGCCCTAAAACAACATTCATTTCTAATTATGGGCTGATTGTGGGAAAAGATAGCATTCATACCTAATTCTAGGCTGAGTGAGCTTCATTACTTCTTAGTATATGTGTAATCTTATTCAAGCTATTGTTTATGCTTACTCCTTCTTAGTTATGCTTATTTAGTATGATATCGTATTGGTTCTAACATTCTAGTTAATGAACATGATATCATCCATTATATTGGTAACATATGAAATTACAGTACTAGTATAACCCCATGTGATTGGCTCTATTCCTATGATATTGATATCAGAAGCAAGAGGTTAGCTTATTATGAACCATGTACACATGTAATGACTCTAATATAAGGATATCATGTTCTATACATTATATACGATGTTTCCCTAATATAAAAAGATAGTATATGCTCCTAATATGTGTAATGTTAATGTTATTCCTATGGTATCCATAGGAATACTGAATCATACACTACCTAATTAGAGAGATAAGGCTATTATGGATATAAATACCCAGGAATCAAGTATGATATCCATAATGTTACTCTTCACCTTACTTTACCTTAAAAGGGTCAAGTAGTTCCATATATAAGCTCTAAGATCACTACTTATGATGAATGGTACCTATGTTTCCATAATATATATGATATATTAATGTACAAGTAAGCAGAGTATCAAGTTTGTAAGCAGCTAACACCATGTATACATAATAATGAGCTTGTTCAACTCTATTTATCATGTTACGTATCAACTAAGTATAAGGTTGTTGGATTACCATGATTATGTCATAAGTGAATCCCTAATAAGTACACTACCCTATCACCAATATTTAACCAGTAGCAATAAGTTATTGAACGATGAGATATAGGGTCTCAAATAAGGACAAGAAATAGGTCTGCACACTAATCAATAGGTGTGAGCTTAATTACATAATTAGCATTGTAATGAATTCACTCTACACTATGACAGAGCTTGTATGCCTTTATTCCATAAAAGAGTATGCTATATTTACGTAATAAGCAGTGATAAAAATCAACCCAATATTATTGCTCAATATCATGGGTATAGCATAATCACTCTTAGATCAATATGTCGAATATGAAAACCATAACTAAGCATGTTCTAATATACATGTAATAGCCAGTATAAGCTGGGATAGTCAACCTTCTCTCCCATAAGCAACAAGGGATTTGTACATTCATGAAAGCCCTAAACTCAAACACATAATTCAACAATTTGGAATTAAAAAGAATTGTTCAATGAATTCAACCTTGAACCTTGAACCTATTTCATAACCCCCAAACCCTGAACCTTGAACCTATTTCGTAACACCAAAACTTGAATCTTGAACCTATTTCGTAACCCCAAACCCTGAACGAATATGAGTAAAATGAGAGATATATTAGACATGACATAAACTCACCAATTTAGGAGGCATTATGTGCCTAGCTTGATAGATTGCAGCAACTTCTGTTCCTACCCAAAGTAGGTAGTGTCCACAGTTTAGAACCAAAATGAGGCAGAGTCCACAGTTCACTCAACTATGAGAGGTAGAGTCCATAGACCACCCGACGGGAGGTAGAGTCCAGTACAGTTTTCTTAGTGCTGAAAGGTAGAGTTCATAGTCCAGTACAGTTTTCTCAGTGCCGAGAGGTAGAGTTCATAGTCCACTCAACGGCAATAGGAGGCATAGGTCGGCTCAATTCACAATGACAAAGTGAGGTAAGGTATGTCCGCATTTTTCTTTTTGTTTTTCTTTTTTCTTTTTTTTTATTAATAGGTTTCTTTTTTAATTTTTGATATTTAATATTTTAAAAAATATATTTATTACTAACACCTAATATTTATAAAAAACTATAACCATAATCCATTATAACCATTGATATTTAATATTTAAAAATCTTTAATATCTAATTACTAACACCTAATCCATATAACCATTATCATATATATCCCCTTACCACTAACCCTTAAAGTAACCTTAAATCCCTACAAAATTTAACACTTATGACCATGAATACATAACCCCTACCACCTATAACTTTTAATCTTAACCCTTAGTTATTGGCACTTATAACATCTAACAATAAATACACATATAGTCTTCACACATTTAACATATGACCCTTACTCGTTCTAATACCTTATTCCATAACACTATAACACATAAACACTATAATCCCTCACATCTAAGCCATAATCGCTAATCCATTACATTTTATCACCCCTAATCACTATAACCCTTAATGTTGATAAGTTATAACCCTTATAATTGCTTAATCCCCATAAACCTTAATCCCTATAATGCTTAGCTTTAATATAGCCCTTAATAATTATAACCTCCAAGTTATATATTCCATAACACTTATAATTGATAACCCATATATCCTTTAGTCCATATAGCACCCAGACTTGTTAATCCATCTAACCCTTAATCCCTTTAAGTACATCAAATACTTCAACTCTAAATATATAACCCCTAATAAGTAATAAACATCATAATCCATTTAACGACAATGAAGAATATGATGATGATGGTAATGGCGATGATGACGGTGGTGATGATGATGATGATGATGGAAATGATGATGATCACCATCATCACCATCATCTTCATCTTCATCATCCTGATAATCATGATGATGATGATGATGATGATCATCATCATCATCATAACCAACATCACCATCATCACCATCATCTTCATCATGTTGATCATCATCGTCTTCATCATCATGATCCTCATGATGATGATGATCATCATCATCATCATCATTTCCATCATCATCATATTGAAGATCATCATCATCATCATTTCCATCATCATCATAATGAATATCATCATCATCATCGTCGTCACTGTCGTCGTCTTCATCATTATCATCATCATAATAATCGTCGTCGTATTCATCATCATGATGGTGGTAATGGAAATGATGACGGTGATGATGATGATGGCAATGATGATTATCACCATCATCACCATCATCATCACCATCATCATCATCATCATCATCAACATCATCTTTGTCATCTTCATCATCATCATCATCATCATCATCCTCATCATCATCATCATCGTCGTCATCTTCATTATCGTGATCATCAATATCATGACCCTCATCATCATCATCATCATCATCGTCATCATCATGATGATGATGATGATGATGGTAATGGCGATGATGACGATGACGACGATGATGATGGAAATGATGATGATCACCATCATCTTCATCATCATCATCATGTTGATCATCATCATCTTCATCATTGCCATAGTCATCATGATGAAGATCATCATCAGCAGCAGCATCATCGTTGTCGTCTTCATCATCATGATCCTCATCATCATTGTCATCATTATCATCATCATCATCATCATCGTCATCGTCTTTATCATCATTGTCTTCATCATCAGGACCCTCATCGTTGTCATCATTAGCATTAGCATCATCATCGTCATCTTCATCATCATCAGCTTCATCATCATGACCCTCATCATCATCATCATCATCATCATTGTCATCATCATCGTCTTCATCATCATCATTTCCATATTCATTGCCATCATCAACATTGCCATCACCATCATCATCATTCACATCATCATCATCATCATCACCATTTTCATCATCATGGTCATCATCATCATCGTCATCTTCATCATCGTCAACATCATTACAGTCACCATCGCCATTACCATCATCATCATCATCATTGTTGTCATCATCAACATCATTACAATTTAAAATTGAAATTACAATTACATTACAATCTACACATTAGAATTCAATTACAATTTAACATTGCAATTCAATTTCAATTTAAATTTTCAAATTTAACGTGTAATTACAACTGAAAATCCAATGTATTTAATTTTCTCACATTTTGCATAAAGCAAAATTGCTTAGCTAACATAAAATATTCTAAAAATTGACCCAAGATTTTAAGGAAAATTCCAAATAGAAGTGTATATTACTATCAAAATAATAAACATAGTGTGGAAACATTACATATAGTTATTATGTTAATATGGATACACTTCACTTAACAAATAAAAACAAAATTTTGTGAGAAAATAGATCAATTGTCTTTTCAATCACAAAAGAAAATAAAAGATTCTCACATTTTCCATTATATAAACATAAAAACAAACTATTATGAAAACGGTCTCAAAAGTTATAAGAAAATTTTAAATAAAAATGTATAGTATTAATATTTTATAAACATTATCATAAATAAATAGTATAAGTTTTAAATAAAAGTGTATGGTATTAATATTTTATAATAATGTAATAATATAGTTTGATTTGAATAGACGTTAAAGACCACCATCATACATAATTTTGTTTTATTATATTTTTTTATGTAAGTTTCACAGTAAATTATATTACAAGGGCAAAAAATTACATCAAAGAACTCATGATTTGACAGGGGTTTGAAGGAGACTGTGTCTCCTTCAGAGCCATTTCCAAAAAATAAGACACCTGTCTTTGTGTAAGCATACTGATATTTGCAGAAAAAACTCTCAAAAACTATTCCGAAAAAACTCTATAACCTGTTCAAGACCGATATGCAGGGAAACTGGGTTGCATAACCAGTCGAGCCCCACTAGAACTAAAAAGAGACATAAAGTAAACCTAAGAAATAAAAACATAGACAATATCTAAAGGCCTGCACGAAGTGAAGCCTGAAAGAGACCTGTGCAAAGCTCGCATTATGCTAAGGGGGGATCTTTAGTGACGGGGCATGCCTAGCGCTCCTCCTGCGACCTAGTGGGCGAGTTTGTGGCTGCCATAGGAACGAGAGACAATGTTGGAGGATGACCAGCCTGTGGGGAAGATGAGTCTTTTAGTTGTTTGGAGAGGGGTTCCACCGGAGAAGACACCTAGAAAGTTTTAGCTCGGGGCAACTTGGAGGAGCTGCCACTTCCTCCTAGACTGGTGATGGCTCGCCTGCCCGTTTCACTTCCGCTGGCTCCGCCACTTGTACCGCCACCCTAAGCTTCTGCCCCCGCCTTATGGACTTTTAATCTAGAAATACTGGCTGTTCCTTTCCAGGAGAAATTTTTTTCCAATTCGGTCAACTGAGTGTCAATCTCCACAATTTTCATTTTCATGGAATGGACCACCATTCGAGCTTCAACCCAATTGCTGAGCATGTCTTCCGCTAGGTTGCAAAGCATATTTTTTACCATCCAGTAGTGGTTGATGCAACTACCATCCTCCCCTGTCGACAACTTCCTGTTCAAAACTTTATTCTCCCATGCCTCAACCAGCACCCGAACGTGACCAGAGATATGAGGTTCATAATCCTCAGGGACGGGGATAGTGCTACTCCTTTGGGGTTTCGCACGACCCAAGTGGGCTCATTTGGGAGTACCACACTGGTGGGACATGGCCGTCGACTTAATTCTTAGACCAAAATGCAGAGGGGTGAGAGCTCCTTCACAGGGTCTGGAATGATAACCACCAGTAGATTCAACAGCAGCAACAGCAAAGAGACTATGATAAACCACCTTGAACTCGCAGCTGATACAACTATCCTCCATATCATAATGCACGCGGAAAGACTGCATCAAATTCCTGTCAGTCGCCATTAATCCGATCATACAGGTCTTGAATGAGCCTGGGACAAAGTACCAATTCTAGCTTTGTTCTCATGCTCCACAAGACTCGAGAATAATCCTCAACGTTTGAAGGATCCTGCACATAGTGACGGTGCTCATGAGCTGGGTGGTGAGCGCACGTCTTAACACCAACAAAACCTAGGATGCGGAGATCATGACGAGTGTCAACAAGGATCATCGGGGAAGTAACGCCGGTGGAGTTGTTCAGATCCAGACGCCGGGATTCCAAGCTAGTAGTAAATGACGACGGTTGTAAATGTAGACACGTGTTGCTAGCGCCCGCAGAACAGCTGGCCTTGGTGTTGTCATCCCCATCCAGGAAATTTTGTTTTATTATATTAATATGGACAATATTAATGAATAGATTTTAATTCCAATATGTATTTAAACTTTTTGATTTAAATGATTTTTTTATTATATTTATATTTATATTTATATTAATATGGCAGAAATTATAATCAATTAAGAATAAAACAAAATCTATTATAAATAAAATTGACACAAACATCATTCTCTCATATATATATATATATATATATATATTAGGATTTAAATTTGGGCTTTTTTATTTGATATGAATGAATTGAGTTGTTTCAAATACTTTTATTTTCATGACTTTTGTTTCACATACTTTTATTTTCATGGATTATTTTTTAAGTTTATAATAAAAATTTAAAAAAAAACATTTATGTTATTAGGATTAAAGGTGATGTGACTATCGTTATGGATGAGTGTATTATTATTGTGATGATAATGATGATGGTGATGATGGTGATAATGATGGTGATTATCATGGTGATGATGAAGACGAGGATGATGAAGTTGAGGATGATGAAGATGAGAATGATGAAGACGGTGACGACGACGACGATGATCATGATCATGATCATGATGATGAAGAAAATAATGATGAACATCATGATGATGATCATGATCATGATTATCATGAGGATGAAGATGATGATGATCAACATGATTAAGATGATGATGATGATGGTGTTGATGGTGATGATCATGATGATGATTATCATGAGGATGAAGACGATGATGATCAACATGATGAAGATGATGTTGATGATGAACATCATCATGATGATGAAGACGATGATGATGATTATTATGGTGATGATGGTGATGACGATGATGGTGATGATGGTGATGTTGGTGATGATGGTGATCATGATGATGAAGACAGTGATGACGAACATGATGACAATGGTGATGTCAATGGTGGTGATGATGATGAACATAATGGTGATGAAGCCGATGATGTTGAACATCATGATAATGACGATAATGAAGATGGTGATGATGGTGATGATGATGATGATGATGATGATGATCAACATGATGATGATGACAATGATCATCATCATCATCATCATCATCATCATCATCATCATCATCATCATCATGAAGATGATAATGATATTGAACATCATGATGATGATGATGATGCTGATCATGATGATGATTATCATGAGGATGAAGACGATGATGATCAACATGATGAAGATCATCATCATGAGGATGATGATGATGATGATGATGAAGATGATCATGATGATGATTATCATGATGATGAATACAATGATGATCAGCATGATGATGATGTTGATGTGGATGGTGATGATGGTGATGATGATGATGAACATAATGACGACGAAGACAATGATGTTGAACATCATGATAATGACGATGATGATGAAGATGATCATGATGGTGATGATGGTGATCATGATGATGAAGACAATGATGATCAACATGATGACGATGGTGATGATGATGATGAACATAATGGTGATGAAGATGATGATGCTGAACATCATGATAATGACGATAATGATGAAGATGATTATGATGGTGATGATGATGATGATAATGATGATGATGATGAGATGATGATGATGACATCCATGATGATGAAGACGATGATGATGAATACGATGACGACGATGATGATGGTGATGATGATGATGATGATCTTCATCATCGTCATCATCATCATGAAGGTGATGATCATCATGATCAAGACAATGATGATTATCATGATGATGAACATAATGATGACAAAGACGATGATGCTGAACATCATGATAATGACGATGATGATGAAGATTATCATGATGGTGATGATGGTGATGATGGTGATGGTGATGGTGATGATGATGATGATGATGATGAATATGGTGATGGTGATGATGGTGATGAGTGTAAATACGATGATTATGATGATTACAATGATGATGATGATTATGATGATTATAATGATGATGATGATGATGATGATGATGATGATGATGATGATGAACATAATGATGACGATGGTTATGATCATAATGATAATGATGATTATTATGATTATGATGATTATGATGATGATGAATATACCTGATTATGCTTATGATGATTATGATTATTATAATGATTATAAGATTATGTGGTTCTTATTTAAAGTGAGGCTACTTTTTCTCCATATCTCTAAAAGAAGAACCATCTGTAGGCATTCGAATAACATCATCTTGACTTCTGTTCCTGGCATGGTAATCCATAAATTTCACTATTTTATTTCACCTAAACAATTGTTGCAAACGTGGAATGATGGGAATATAACGAAGAACCTTTTGAGGCACCTTTTTTGTTACTTGATCTGTTTGATATCTACTTATATGACATTCTGGACATTTTGTTGCAAATTCGTGTTGATTATAATATATAACATGGTCATTGGGGAAAGCATTAACTGCTTCATAATGCATTCCAATTTATTTCATGATGGAAGATAAATCTCGATATGTGTGAGGTAAAATATTTGATGGTGGTAACAAAAATTTAGCTATCAAGCTACAATATATATATATATATATATATAGTTAATGTAATAAATAAATAATATTAACAAAACACACTTCATCTGTCTGATTATCAATAATGTGTAAAATACAATTATTAGCATCCATGTGATTGATATGTTTGAAAGAGCATTCATAACCTTCAAGTTCATTATAAAAAATACAACAGAGAGAATATTTTTTTTGGAGCCTTCATAAAGGGGTTCATATGCCTTATCGAGAGGAGGTACATCATGAAAATCATCAAAGTCATCAATATTTTCATTATCATCGTCATCGTCATAATCCATTCTAACATTAAATGAATCATGGATCAATGTATTTGTACCATCATCCTCAACTACATTATCAGTATGATCATCTTGTTCAATATGATCATTCACTTGTTCTCCATTAAACATAGATGCTTCGTAATCCTAATCTGGAACTTGTTTTGAAATCACTTCCTATGGACGATATGCCATAGGGTGTCTTTCCTTTATAAATACATGAAAACATCAATAGATATAATTTAATATAGGAAATATTAAAATAATACATACATTTACCAAAGCAAATAATATAAAAACTTTATAATGCTAAATCTACAAATGGATGATACTCATTCCCCCCTCAGCGTGTCCCTATTCCCTACAATGTTTTGTGGCTATTGAGATCACTATTATTCTCCTCTTAAATCCCTTGCATTGAGTACATGGACAATAAAAATTTCCATCACTCCTTCGTTTCATTTAGCAAGCAATTGCCTATTGTGTTCTTTTGGATCAGGATTATTTCTATTTGACATTTTGTCACAAACTTCATGAATGAATACTATCGACAATATTAAAAAATCATGTTCCACACATCACAATTTTCTCAAATGGAGGTTTGTCGAAGAATAAAAAAATTCCCGCAAACTGTCTATCGAAGAAAAAAAATCCCCACAACCACCCGTTGAAGAATAAAACAATTCCTCAAATCGTTCGTCGAGGAATAAATAATTTCCATAAATAGTCCATCACTTCTATAGCAAAGATGTTGGAATGTTTAAAAATGTTTATATTTATAATTTGACAGTCATCGAATATTTGACGATATGATCCTAGTTACCATTGTAAATATGGGTCTAAATTATTTGAAATATGTCTTTATATTATTTCAACAAATAACCCAAGGACGTCGAAAATATGACAACCCATCCTTAATATGTCGTCGTAAATTTGAAACACTATTGTCGGATATCCGACGACTCATCCTCCACGTGTCGTCGAAAATTCAACACATGTTCGTTACAAATTCAACAAATGGTCATCGCATAACCGACGATATAGTGTTGCAATGTGTCATCAAAAAACATACACTAAGGACGTCAAAAATTTGACGTTGATAAAAGAAATCGGAAGGTACGGTACTTTTCATCATTGCAATCCAACACATCCATACTTTACGTTAGATGTCGTCAAATTTTGGGTTCAAATCCTATTGTGTTTAGATAGGAAGAGCACTTTGAGGTGCTGCTTCAGTATGGGATCAGTGTGATCTCTTGCTTTAGAAGGAATCATTCCTGTGTGGCACTGAGTACAGTCGAAGAAGAATATGTCACAGCTTATTCAGCTAGTTTTGTGGCAGTATGGCTTAAGAAGTATTGTCTAATTTGTTTAATATCTGGTTAGAGGCAAATTGTATCTTTTGTGACAGCCAGAGTTGTGTAAAGTTGTCCGAGAACCCAGTGTTCCATGAAAAGTCAAAGCACATAGAGATCAAGTACCACTATATTAGGGATATGGTGCAGAGAGGAGAAGTGAAGCTCCAGTATGTTACGACGAACGAGCAAATATCCGATGTGTTGACCAATCCATTAGCCAGAGCAAAGTTTGAATACTTCAGAGAGAAGCTTGGTGTACTTCAGATCGAGGTTCCTCCCAAGGGGAGGTGATGAGTCCAGGAAATGTAGATGCATGAGAGACGTTATCACATGGTGGTAGGTGTATCCTCCCATGGTGTAGATGTAAGGGTTGTGGTCGGGATGTGTGCATCTAGGATGTGCTCCGAGTGAATATGAGGTGATATGAAGACGACGAGATGATAGTAGGGGACTAAGGTTTTGCAAAGGAATATAATCAGTCCTGGGATGCTCCTTCAGTTTTTGCAGAGGTATATAGTCAATCCTAGAATATCCTTCAGGTTTTCTAGAGGCATATAATCAGTCCTGGGATGCTCCTTGAGGTTTTTCAAAGGAATATAATCATTCCTAGGAGATCCTTCAGGTTTTGTAGAGGCATATAATTAGTCCCAAGATGCTCCTTCAGGTTTTGTAGAGGAATATAATCAGTCCTAGGAGATCCTTCAGTTTTTGTAGAGGCATATAATCAGTCCTGGGATGCTCCTACATTTTTTGCAGAGGCATATAATTAGTCCTGGGAGATCCTTCAGGTTTTGCAGAGGCATATCATCAATCCAAGGATGTTCCTTCAGGTTTTGTAAAGGCATATAATTAGTCCTGGGAGATCCTTTAGGTTTTGCAAGGAAATAAGTCTCGAGCTATACCTAATTGATGATTTGAAGACCTACATGGAGAGGCCTACATCCAGTATAAAAAAGGGTTGGCACTGTAGAAACTTACGATGACAAATAGTATGGTATGATGATCAAATTATAAGAAGATGATGGAAGCAATTATGATGAAGACTCTATGACTTCATGATGATGACGATGCGATGAATACCTGACTAAACATGTTGATGATTGTGTAGAGAGAGAATACCTTCCTATTTAAGAGGGAGTGTTGATGTAATTGTAACTTTGGAAGATATTCTGATGTATATTATCATTGTATGTTGTTGTACCCCCATTGGGGATGTGTGTTACCCCTTCATAGGATGTATAAATTGTGTCTAGACCTTGAGGTACAACCTCTATTGTAAGTCAGGGAAATAGTCCCCAATGTAACATCATGTGATATGTACTTGTAGTCTCTCTAGGAGAAGTGTGCTCCATGTGATATGAAATGCAGGCTCGAATCTTATATTTGGTCAGTGACTTGAAAGGGTATAAATAGGGAGGTGCTCTCCCTCATTTATACACACCTTATACACTCTCAAGTGTGCATGAGAGAAAGAGACAGTCAAAGGAGGAGATAAAAAATAGCTGCTGAATACTTCTTATTACTGCTTTTGATCATCTTACTATTCTGAGAAAGTTTGCAGGGTTTTCTCCTTTATGTTTCCCCGGTGAAAATATTTATGTCTTGTGTATCTTTTATATCTTATGCATTTTTTTTGTACTTTTTATTCTTTTAGATAAATATCCTAGATAATCTAATAAGATCTTAAGAAAAAATAACAGTATGTTTAAACTAGAATCAAGCATGGTAACAACAAACACTAGTAGCTTTCTAAACTAAGCTATGTTTATCGGAGTAAGATGTTTCCATAATGTCATCACAACAACATTAAAATTTTGGAAAGAAGCATATGTCATCTCAATATACCATTTTGATTCCATCCCTATTAGATTTCAATGGAATATTTGCAACCTAATAGAATCATCCATCAGAGATATCGAGGGACACAAGAGATGAAAGGTCATCACATGGTTTGTCGGATATTCCTTTGGTTTTCCTTCAAATTATGGAATATATGAAGGTAACTTGGTATGGATTATTGGCCAAATAAGATTATGTATGATTGTTTCATTGGTTAACTTAGTCAAATCAAGAAATTTCAAAGTGGCAAATAAAGGAAACTTCATTTGAGCCATAGTTTTCCAGGATCCGAGAGAATTAGAAGCCCATTGATTCATGTTAGCATTAAGTTGTCCTAGAATGTATGAAATTCCAGTATTGGTGAAAAATGGATTATGACCGATAAACTAGTATTTAAAAAAAAAACATTGTCGAATATCCGACGGACAAACTCAATTGTATCCGATGAGTATGTGATGCCATCGATGAGTATCATATTCATCATCATCATCAAAACCATCATGATCGCCGTTATCATCGTTTCATCATCATCATCATCACCATCATCTTCATCGTCATTACGATGATGTTCAGCATCATCATTATATTCATCATCATCATCATCATCACCATCATCACCATCCACATCACCATCGTCATCATGTTGATCATCATCATCTTCATCATCATCGTGACCATCATCACCATCATCACCATCATGATCATATTCATCATCATTGTCATCATCATCATCATCGTCGTCTTCATAAACATCATGACCATCATCACAATCATCATCATCATCATCACAATCATCATCATCATCATCATCATCATCATCATCATCATCTTCATCATCATCGTCTTCGTCATCATTATGCTCATCATCATCATCATCACCATCATCACATCCACATCAACATCGTCATTATGTTGATCATAATTGTATTCATAATCATGATAAGCATAATCATCATCATGTTTATCATCATTGTCTTCATCCTCATGATAATAATCATCATGATCAGCATCATAATCATCATCATCATGTTCAATATTATTACCGTCTTGGCATGATGATCATCATCATAATCACCATCATTGTCGTCATCATCGTCATCGTCTTCATCATCATCGTCTTCATCATCATGACCCTCATCATCATCGTCGCCGTCGTCATCATCATCATCATGTTGATCGTCATCATCATCATCATCATGATCACCATCATCATCATCTTCACCATCATCGTCATTGTCATGATGTTCAACATCATCGTCTTCATCACCATTATGTTCATCATCATCATCACCATCCACATCCCCATAGTCATCATGTTCATCATCATTGTCTTCATCATCATGATCACCATCATCACCAACATCACCATCATCACCAAGTTTAAATACATATTTTATAAAATTGGAATTAAAATATATTCATTAATATTGTCCATATTAATATAATAAAACAAAATTATATATGATGGTGGTCTTTAACGTCTATTCAAATAAAACTATACTATTACATTATTATAAAATATTAATGCCATACACTTCTATTTAAAACTTATACTATTTATTTATGACAATGTTTATAAAATATTAATATTATACACATTTATTTAAAATTTTCTTATAACTTTTGAGACCGTTTTCAGAATATTTTGTTTTTATGTTTATATAATGGAAAAAGTGAGAATATTTTATTTTCTTTTGTGATTGAAAAGACAATTGATCTATTTTCTCACAAAAATTGTTTTATTTGTTAAGTGAAGTGTATCCATATTCACATAATAACTATATGTAATGTTTCCACACTATGTTTATTATTTTGATAGTAATATACACTTCTATTTGGAATTTTCCTTAAAATCTTGGGTCAGTTTTTAGAATATTTTATGTTAACTATGCAATCTTGCTTTATGCAAAATGTGAGAAAATTAAATACATTGGATTTTCAGTTGTAATTACACATTAAATTTGAAAATTTAAATTGAAATTGAATTGCAATGTTAAATTGTAATTGAATTCTAATGCGTAGACTGTAATGTAATTGTAATTTAAATTTTAAATTGTAATGATGTTGACGATGATGATGATGATGATGATGATGGTAATTGCAATGATGACTGTAATGATGTTGACGATGATGAAGATGAAGATGACCATGATGATGATGTGAATGATGATGATGGTGATGGCAATGATGATGATGGCAATGATGATGATGGAAATGATGATCATGATGATGAAGATGACAATGATCATGATGACGATGATGATGATGATGATGATGATGAGGGTCATGATGATGAATACGATGATGATGAAGACGACAATGATGATGCTGCTACTGATGATGATGATGATGATGAGGGTCTTGATGATGAAGACAATGATGATGAAGATGATGATGATGAAGACCAAGACGATGATGATGATGATGATGATGACGATGAGGGTCATGATGATGAAGACGATGATGATGAAGACAATGACGATGATGAAGATGACGATAACGACGATGATGATGATGATGATTATGATGATGATCTTCATCATGATGACGATGGAAATGATGAAGACGATGATGATCAACATGATGACGATGATGAAGATGATGATGATGATGGTGATCATCATCATTGCCATCATAATCACCATCATTATCACCATCATCATCATCATCATGACGATGATGATGATGAATATGATGATGAGGATCATGATGATGAAGACGACGACGACGACGATGATGATGATGATGGAAATGATGATCATCGTCATCATCATCACTGTCATCTTCATCACTGCCATCATCATCATCACCATCATCATCACCATTACCATCATCATCATGATGAAGATGATGATGAAGATGATGATGATGATGATGACAATGAGGGTCACAATGATGAAGACGATGATGATGAAGGCGACGATGATGATGAAGATGATGACGATGATGAAGACGATGATGATGATGATGATCTCAATGATGAAGACGATGATGATCAACATGATGATGATGATGATGATGATGATGGTGATCATCATCATCACCATCATCATCACGTCATCATCGCCATTACCATCATCATCATCATCATGACGACGTTGATGATGATGATGATGATGATGGGGGTCGTGATGATGAGGATTATGATGATGAAGATGACAACAATGATGATGATGATGACGATGATGATGATGAGGGTCATGATGATGAAGACGATGATGATGAAGACGACGACGATGATGATGATGTGATGAATATGATATTCATCATGATGATGATGGAAATGATGATGATGATGATGATGATGGTGATGATAATAATTTCCATCATCATCACCGTCATCATCGGCATTACCATCATCATGATGATGAAGACGATGACGATGATGATGACGATGACGATGATGATGATGGTGATGATGATGAGGGTCATGATGATGAAGATGATGATGATGAAGATGATGACGACGACGATGACGACGATGATGATGATCTTCATGATGATGATGAAGATGATGATGATAAACATGATGAAGATGATGGTGATGATGGTTATGATGATGATGAAGACGATGATGATGATGAAGATGATGGTGATGATGGTGATCATCATCATTTCCATAATCATCATTATCATCATCACCGTCATCATTGGCATTACCATCATCATCATCTTCTCCATCGTCGTTAAATGGATTATGATGGTTATTACTTATTAGGGGTTATAGATTTAGAGTTGAAGTATTTGATGTACTTATAGGGATTAAGGGTTAAATGGATTAACAAGTCTAGGTGCTATATGGACTAAAGGATATGTGGGTTATCAATTATAGGTGTTATGACATACATGACTAGGAGGTTATAATTATTAAGGGCTATATTAATGCTAAGGGTTATAGGGATTAAGGTTTATGGGGATTAAGCGATTATAAGGGTTAGAACTTATCAACATTAAAGGTTATAATATGTATTTCATATATTAAGGGTTATAGTGATTAGGGGTGATAAAATGCAATGGCTTAGAGATTATGGGTTAGATGTGAGGGATTATAGTGTTTATGTGTTATAGTGTTATGGAATAAGGGATTATAATGAGTAAGGTTCATATGGTAAATGTGTGAAGACTATATGTGTATTCATTGTTAGATGTTATAAGTGTCAATAACTAAGGGTTAACACCAAAAGTTATAGGTGGTAGGGGTTATGTATTCATGGTCATACGTGTTAAATTTTGTAGTGATTTAAGGTTATGTTAAGGGTTGGTTGTAAGGGGATATATATGATAATGGTTATATGGATTAGGTGTTAGTAATCAGATATTAAAGATTTTGAAATATTAAATATCAATGGTTATAATTTTTTATATATATTAGTTGTTAGTAATATATATATATATATATTAAATATTAAATATCAAAAATTAAAAAAGAAACCTATTAATTAAAAAAATGAAAAATGAAAAACAAAAAACAAAAACACGGACATACCTTACCTCACTATGTCGTTGTGAATTGAGTTGAACTATGCCTCCTATCGCCGCTGAGTGAACTATGAACTCTACCTCTTGGCACTGAGCGAACTGTATTGGACTATGAACTCTACCTCTCAGCACTAAGTGAACTGTACCAGAATCTAACTCCTGTTGTGTGGACTATGAAATCTACCTCTCATTGTTGAGCGAACTATGGAATCTGCCTCATTTTGGTTCTAAACTGTGGACTTTGCCTCCTTTGGGTAGGAACATAAGTTGTTGCAATCATCATTGAGTGAACTGTGGACTCCGCCTCATTTTGGTTCTAAACGGTGGACTCTTCCTCCTTTGGGTAGGAACAAAAGTTGCTGCAATCTATCAAGTTAGGCACATAATTCCTCCTAAATTGGTGAGTTTATGTCATATCTAATATATCTCTCATTTTTCTCATATTTGTTCATGGTTTGGGGGTTACGAAATAGGTTCAAGGTTCAAGGTTGAATTCGTTGAACAATTATTTTTAATGCCAAATTGTTGAATTATGTGTTCGAGTTGAGAGCTTTGATGAATGGACAAATCGCTTGTTGGTTGTGGGAGAGAAGGTCAACTATCCCAGCTTTTACTAGATATTACATGTATATTAGAACATGCTTAGTTATGGTTCTCATTTTTGACATATTGATCTAAGAGTGATTATGCTATACCCATGATATTTCTTTATCATTCCCTTATGGGTGGGTGGGACTAGAGAGGCTACACTGGTTGATTTAGAGGTTGAGGAAACCATGTCATTCTGGAAAAGAATAAATAAATGTATTTTGCGATGCATAAAGCTGAGCTTAGACCAATGGAAGTAAACTATAGCATGGGATTTTTGTTAGACTTAGGATTATTACCATGGGAATGCATGTGATCGAGTTGCTAAATGCATATGGCCCATAGATTCATGCAAGTGATTAAATTATTCTTGGAATGTGCATGTTTGAATCATCTCAATTTTAGTAGTGCCCACTTATAATTATCCCATAAAATTTCAAAATAAACCATGATAATGTTTTGGATATAGAAGCATTGTGAGAATAGCAAGTGGAGCAGTGGAAAAATCACACAGAGGCTAGTGAATGGAAGACATTAAAAAAATGTAAATGGGCATATTGTGATAATACCTAATTAGGCATATGTACCCCTTATTTTATCGATTCAATGGTTCACTGGAGTAAAATCTAGATGTAAA
The DNA here is from genome assembly GCA_001517045.1 of Pseudotsuga menziesii. NCBI lineage: Eukaryota > Viridiplantae > Streptophyta > Pinopsida > Pinales > Pinaceae > Pseudotsuga > Pseudotsuga menziesii. The sequence goes on along the minus strand of LPNX010614035.1, from coordinate 674,569 downwards.
TATAGATGATAGAACTGAGGGGGGTTGGCATATTGAAATACTATTTATCTAGTGTGTAACTTAGAGGGAGATTTGTGGCATAACTCAGTCAATTTCAAAAAGTGGATTGCTAGGTTAATCTTGACTTGGTTAAGGGTGGAAATGTTAATCTTTATGAGGTTCAGGATGGATTTCCTGTAGGTGGTTTACAGTGGCCCATGGTTTTTATCACATGGTATTTTATGAGATGAAGCCCATTAAAGCTTTGATGTCTCCAGTGTAAATTGCTTTACTAAGTCAGCTTGGACAAGGTGATGAAGACATATTTGTAGTTGTTTTTCCCTTTATAGGTTTATAGGGTACTTGTATTTTATATGTGATTGTTACTTACACTATTTTATCATTTGTATTTAAATAAGGAAAGTAAACCAGCTAACTAGTTTTAACTAACCAATAATTCATCTCCCTTTTGTCGAGCATTATTTTGCATCCTTAATAATCTAAAAACCCTAATGATGGAAATGCAAAGAGAAGAATGGAAAATCACATGGAATTTACCACTGTAGGTGATGAGTCTCCTTGGGTTTAAGAATAGATTTGTGAAAGGTATTCAAGAGTGATCCACTTATTGGAGGATTCTACATACATAGCTACAATTCCTTGCAAGCTAAGACATTGATCTGATCTCCAATAAAAGATATGTATCAATATATACTCAATTAACATTAGATATACTACTGTAAATAAAATTATTGACAATGCAGTTAGCTGATACTTAGACTGCTTCACAAGAATTGACGCCTAAAGGATGCCCGAAATTGAAAATAAGGCTGCCTCTAATAGACTGATTATGCTATACCCATGATATTGAGCAATAGTATTTGGTTGATTCCTATCAACTCTTATTATGTAAATATAGTATACTCTTTTATGGAATAAAGGCATACAAGCTCTGTCACAGTGTAGAGTGAATTCATTACAGTGTTCATTATGTAATTAAGTTCACGCCTATTGATTAGTGTGTAGATCCGTTGCTTGTCCTTATTTGAGACAATGTATCTCATCATTCAATCACTTATTGCCATTGGTTAAATATTGGTGATAGAGTAGTGTACTTTTTAGGGATTCAATTATGACATAATCATGGTAATCCAACATCTGTATACTTATTTGATGCGTAACATGATAGATAGAGTTGAACGGGCTCATTATTATGTATACATGGTGTTAGCTGCTTACAAACTTGATACTTTGCTTACTTGTACATTAATATATAGTATATATTATGGAAACATAGGTACCATTCATCATAAGTAGTGAGCTTAGAGCTTATATATGGAACTACTTGACCCTTTTAAGGTGAAGTAAGGAGAAGAGTAACATTATGGATATCGTACTTGATTCCTGGGTATATATGTCCATATTAGCCTTATCTCTCTAATTGGGTAGTGTATGATTCAGTATTCCTATGGATACCGTAGGAATAGAATAACATTAACATTACACATATTAGGAGCATATACTATCTTTTTATATTAAGTAAACAACATATATAATGTATAGAACATGATGTCCTTATATTAGAGTCATTACATGTGTACATGGTTCGTAACAATCTAACCTCAATCTAACCTCTTTCTTCTAATATTAATATCATAGGAATAGATCTAATCACATGGGGTTATACTAGTACTATAATTTCATATGTTACCAATATAATGGAAATAGTTCTGATATCATGTTCATTAACTAGAATGTTAGAACCAATACGGTATAATAGTAAAAAATCATAACTAAGAAGGAGTAAGCATAACCAATAGCTTGAATAAGCTTACACATATACTAAGAAGTAATGAAGCTCACTCAACCCAGAATTAGGTATGAATGTTGTCTTTTCCCACAATCATCCCATAATAAGAAATGAATGTTATTGTAGGGCTGCTTGAGGCCACAAACAGACCTATAATTTCCCATAGTGCTATAAAAAAGGTATAGACCTGACTAAAAAGTAATCTTTGTCATAGGACAAAGATTTCTAATCCATTTACCAATTACAAGCAATCTTTGTCATAGGAAAAAGATTTCTAGAATTCCTTTGCTTGTAATTGGTAATAACCCCATTAAGTTAGGATCACTTAGAATACTAGGCAATATTGGGACACAATGTACTATAGAATATGGACGAGAAAATGGCTCTAATGAAGACTCGACTAAAGGAAGATAAAAATTGTTAAAATTGTTAAAAAATGTTAAAATAGGATGGCCCTAAAAGTTGCGTTATATCTATTTTCCCATGAATAGGATAGAGTTTTCCTCCAGAGGACATGCCAAATGGACACCAATAAATTTCACCCAGAACATAGCATAATTGCTTCTCAGTTCACAGAATTAGACCAGATTTGGCTTTCTGCTCATTCTTTGCTGCTAAAACACGCCCATAACTACTGTTCAAATGCATAAGTTAGCCCAGAATATGGATACGAGGCTGATTCCTACTGCTAGACATGAGTTCAAGCACCAATAAAAGCCACTTCAAACTTTTTCTTCCACCTTTTTTTGCCATGAAAGATAGCACCAGAAAATTATTAATATATAGTGGTGTAAAATTTCATAGTTAGGCATACATATTATGTTGAGTTCTTGGGATTAAACCACATGGAAGAATTTCAAATTTTCCGACACTAGTGAATCAATTTATTCTCAACCCCCATATGGGAATTAAAAATTAAGAAGATGTAGCTATTTACCTAATCTGTGACTATGAAAAATCATGCATAGGCCTGAAAATACTACAAATGAATTGGAAAATACTACAAAATCATGCATAGGTCATGATGGGTGATCAATTGGAGTTTTGTTGAGCTAAACTGGGTAATTCCTAGTGATCAACATTCTGAGCACATCACAACCTCTTAAGCATCAGTAAATAGTATCTAGGTCTATTACTATTTTGAATAATTCTGGGAGCCTTATTATAAGTCCTCGGTCAGTTATGTTCGTAAAGGAAAGCAATAGGAGGCTTGGTTTTCAATTGTGGTCGACAAACTATGCATGTTTTCATTTATCTCTCTGCCTTCCTAACAACAGTCAACAACATTTTAGGGAATATCTGATTTGAGTTTTGGGCATGGAAGAGACTTGAAATATGGTCCATCCTATGGCAGAAATGCATCAATACATTGAGTTTGTCTTCAAGCACAAGGGGTGGGAAGAGGTTACATGATCAATACTTCTCTGTCTGTCTTGGGAAATATTTGACACACCATCAATGATGGACCTGTAGTAGATTCTCCATTATATGGTCTTTGAGGAATATTTAGTGTGCACAACAACAATTATTGGTGAGAGATATTGTATTTTGATGACAAGAGCTAACTGGAAGTGTAGAAAAATCATTGCTGAGGTGACAGTGGGTAACACCCTTAGGTTATAGTTGGGCTAGCTTGTTTTCAGGGGCTTAATCACATGTGTTAGATGAAGCTATAATAAGGACTTTGTAGAACTACTTTTGGTAGAGTTCATTAATAAATCATTGATGGAGTTGATTGTGTGCCAAATTGTAAGCACAACTGCTTGTGTTTTATTTTTAGTTGACATAGATCAAAGCTTAAATGAAACCTGATGCTTATTATGCTTGATGCACCCATTATATTTCCTTCTCTTTCTTTGAAGAGAAGGTAGGCCCTACCCATACATACAAAATTGTAGTTTATGTTGTAGGTTAGATATGTCCTACACTAGCAATGGAACTCAGGCATTTCTCCAGCTATATAGACTCAAGATTCTTGTGCAAATCATGCTTTCCACTTGTATGAGGATATCCATTTTCCAATTCAATTCTTTAAGGGTTCAAAGATAAGAGCAACATATTGATCTGCAGCCTTCTTCAACCAAAAAATTGGTAGCTTCTTACTTATTCACCCCTTAGTATACTTAGTAAAACATGGACTTAAAAGAAGGATTCACATAAAATTTGTTGGAAATTAATGGATAGTAATCTAGACATATATATATATGCCAAAATGAATAGCACTGGAGGGATGGAATTATGAGGGATTGATGTCCAAAGGAGGAATGTTTTCTCCTTGTGTTGCATAAGTAAGTATTGTGGTTTTCAAACAATTGATCCAACATAAAATTTCAATAGTGGCATACTTTGAAAATCCTACCCTTTCCTTTCAGTTATAGAAATTATCCTGATAATTTTGTACATCCTTTTCCACCTTTTTGGTGCCATATGCTAGCTAAGGTGTGGAATGGACATTGTAGTATAAACGAAACAATTATTCCATGACCTTTTTAGGTCTACATTTCCTTTGTATATCCTCTTTGTTTCCTCATTTCTGGCATATCCTTGCATCTTAGAACTGTAAACTCATGACTGCATTATTCATTTTTTCCAAAACCCACAAACCCTAATTTCCCTATTGTTTGTCTATTGTTATCTCTCATATACCTCTCAACGTTTGGTTGTAACCATAAACAATGGAAGTTTTCCATTCCATTCATGAAGAATTCCATTCAATTCAACCCTAAACAATGGATCCAGATGCAACTGATACAACCTCAAAACCATAATGGCTAACGAGACAATATTCAGAAGGGAGTTTGTTGTGATGAGTTGGAAGTTTTTCTAAGTTATATGTAAGCCTACGAGTGTACAGTAAGGAGAGAGGAGTGGCCAATAAAATGAATAATCAGACCAATGTAGATTGGAGAAATGACCTAGAAGTTGTGTGATTAGGTTTGTGTAATGTTAGAAGCTCTCAGAATGTGAACTCATCTATAGAGGTTGGAGAAAGTAATGCATTTCGTTGGATATTCGACATATATGATATACCACATACATCCTAAATTTGTTTATATGACTTTATCCATGTCTACAGGGAGCACAATATGAGTGCAGACTGTTTATCCAAGGAAGCATTGAATATGAAGGTTGGCCTCCTCTCCTTCTCATAACTTTTAGAAGGAGAAATCATTAAGGAAGGCATGATACAGTTAATTTAAGAGCCTTTTGATTTGTGCGGAATAGTCTTTTTTTGTTCTTTCTACTATGGGATACATCTACATCTTTCTTGTTTTAGCTGGGGATATAGATTTGTTTTTCATCCCCTCAAGGGTGTGTCTTCTCCACCCTCGATGCCTCCTTGGATAAGTTGTTTGGGATCCTTATGTTCTTCGTGTGTTATAGCTACTTCAATCATATTGGGATTGTGAGTTTTGTCCCTCCCCTTGAGATATTTTTTGATACTTATGATCTCCACTCGTTAATGGACTAGCTTATTTCCGTGACTATGTAAAAGTTACATTTTATTCACTACTTAATATCAAGCTGGAACACCTCTTTTTTCTTCTGAAAAAAAGATACAGAATATTTGCAAATGATTTTATCACATATATTGAGATTCATAAACTGGGTCTTTAATATTTTTGGGTGAGGAAACAAACTAAATTAAAATAGGTACACCTAAGAATATTTAAAAAAACATAGTTTGTATTTTGATATTAATTGGCTGAAGCATTTGATATGGGACAACTTGATATCTATATCATGTTAAAGGACTATGTGTTGAATTTTTGTACTAGAGAATTATTGATATTATTCAGGATAATGATATCAACATTATGTCATGCTTATAGGTCTTTCCAATTTTTTTGCTAGTATTTTTCTATTATTTGCCAAAAAAAATCCGGCCATGGTGTAGGTAGAACCAAACAGGTATTTGGCAGACCTGTCTTCCTCCAGCGAGGGGAGTTTGGGAAGGCTAGAGGAAAGTGAGACATCCAGTAGGTCTACAAGGGCTAGATCAACTAGATTTCTTAAGATCAGAAGAAAATTCAATAAACGTATGGAATTATTTCTCAAAGGAGGGGGTTCATGTTCCTATGATGATGAGACAGTAGGAGACATGGAGGTGCTCTTAAGGTACAAACACCTAGTGAAACAATGGGTGCCTAGGGATCTTCCTCAAGTAAACACTAATTTTTGTGTGAATGAGAGGATATACAGAATTTCACCTTTGTCATTACATGGATTGAGGTTGTTTTGCATGGATGGCATAAAGGTTGGATATGGCAGATGTATAGAATTTATGGAGTATGTTGGACCCTCTTACAACTACAATGATTAGATGCACCTGATCCAATATACATGAAGTATACGTAGATATGGGTTGTCAGCAAATTATATACAACAGAAAGACAAAGCTAAAAATAAAGGAGCAATGTTGTACATTGACGGAAGGCCAAAAACAACTGGTAATATTGTGGGGTTTATAAACAGTACACAACCAGGGTCTACACTTAAGCAACCCAACTGCATATTTGAGTCATGTGAAGGAAACCGTGTCTTTGTATGTGCCATTAAATTAATAGCTGTTGGCGAAGAACTACTTATTAATCACAATTTGAATCGTGTAGATACAAAAACGGTTAGTATGGTTGTGGTACAACCAATAATTTACCCAACCTTTTATTAATTATTTTAACATCTATATGATTTTTCGTTAGCATATAATTATAATTTTCTATTAAATTTCCTATGTTGACTTCACAGGGAGGTGATGTGGGGCTCATCACCCCAGCAGAAGGTGAGAGGAGTACACGGTCCACAAGGCAATAGGTATACATGAAAATGTTATGTTTCAAAAATAATTTAGTGAATATTCTGGTTTCGTTAGGTAATTTTTATGTTTTTGATGTAGGGTTCTCTCAGGGGAACCTCCATCTCCGTAGATGTTAGTAAACCTGAATCAAGGTGGCAAGTATACATCAATATTTCCATTGTAAAAATTTAGGATGGACAAACAGATATGTTGTTATGTATTTTAATTAGTATATTCGATTCGTTTATATAATATTATCTATTTTCCATGCAGAGTGTTGATCAGGGAAGTTAACCGGCTATTGATCAGTCGACTGTAGCATCGGTGCAACAGGTAAACATGAATGTAATTCTCCATTTGAAATAATTTAAAAGCGTACACATGTATATCGTGTAGCATAATGTTTATTTTGTTATGTATTTTTTCGTTTTTATCTTTGCGTTCATGATGATAATGTTGTCTGTTTTTTTTGTAGGTTGATGACCGAGGAAAGTCCCCAACTGTTGATTAGATGTCTGGAGCCTCGAGGCAACCTGTAAACCTAAATGTAATTCCACATTCTAAATACTTCAAAATTGTACACATATAAAACATGTAGCATAATGTTTATTTGTGTTATGTATATTTTAGTTTTTACATATTGCATTCATTGTGATAATGTTCTCTAATTTTTTTGCAAGCGACTGATCAGGGTAAGTCCCTAGTTGTTGATCAGACCACACCCTCATCTAGGAATCAGGTAAACCTAGATGTAATCCGATGAAACTATCATGATAGACAATTTTTGTTAATAAAATTTTCTTCAAAGACTAAGCAATGTTTTATATATTTCTGTTGCAGAAAGGGGATTCGGTTTATGAAACACCATCTCAACACTCTTTACAGTTTGAGGTCTCCCAGTTGATGAAAGATAATGAAATTAGTAGGTATGAAGACATGTCAAGGGTGCTATAGAAGACCATGGAATAACAAAATGAGGAACCGCTTCTTCTGACATTGACAATTCCACAAACAGAAGAGATCAAATCAAAGATTCAACTGTTGTTACAGAGATGGCGATAATTGCAAGTAAGTTCCCGAATAATAATGTAAATTCATTTAGAACTTTATAATATTTAATTTTATATGCTATTGAACTTATAATACAATGGTTTGTATCTACAGGAATTTATACAGCTTTACAATGGTGGTAAAGGCATTGTTGGTCCTAGTGACCAAACCACTCCATGTACACCACATAATGTTCCCTTATTGTCCACTGAACAGTCGGTAACATGCTCTGCAACACCCCCGAGTCCCACAAAGGGTGCAGTCGATGATGACCGACCCACAACAGATGCCGCAGAAAAAGGGGTGGATGCAGGGTTAGATAGAGAGGTGGATGCATTTCGTGGATCTTCTCGTGTCACTAGCACTGGTTCAATAGTGACAACATTTTTGGTGAACGAAGAACTCGTTCCAATAAAGATAGAGAAGATTCCAGGTGATTATAGATTATCCAATTTAATTTTTATAATTTATGTCTAATATACCAATAATATTTTTTAATGTTGACTAATGATGGAATTAATGTTTTGCAGAAATGATATATTTTATAAGCATCTGAATGATTTTTCCTTAGAGATCTTCGGGCCTACCATCCACACAATGTGGGACAAGCAGGAAAAATATTTAAAGGATGACCTGATTAATCGCTTGGTTGGTCTGTTTGGAAAAGATACCTTCGATACATTGAAGGTACTGCAGAAGGCTGGACAACATCTGAAGATTGTCTGAGACCGGTATAGGGTTCACCTAGAAAAGAACCCTAGGTATGAGCACCCTCCGATGATTCCATCTAGGGAGTGGAAAGCCTTGGCGGAAGATGGAAAATAAAAGGGTCTGAGAAAAGTAGGAAAGATAACACCAGGAACAGGGAGGTCTGCAATACATTCCAAAATGTAATGGTAATCCTTATTATTGTTAGTTTTTATGTCGAATTTGGAACATCGACTAATGTAATTCAACACTTGGCTAGGTTTTCGGACACATCTAAGGCCACCAAGGCAAGAATGGAAAAAATTGGTAAATACAAGCTTGTTCCTGGTGGTTATTCAAACTTGGCGGCCCGATATGTAAGTATTGAAAACCCGAAATTGCATCCAAATAATATATAGAAAATTATTTTTGTTTTATTCTAGAAAAAAATTTAAAATTAATGACATCATGCAAATATGTAGGTCGACCGGTTCAAAGAATTTCCCACTGAGGAAGACATGAAGCTTGGCTTCGAACAGGGATTTGACGTCGTTGTTGAACGTCGGAGAAGATTTTCTGGGCATATTGCATGATATTCTGTTGATCCATATGGTGCGCAGGTATATAAAAACTATATAGTTTAATGATAATTTATTAATTCTCATGTAATTTATTTGTTACAAAAAATTAACATAAATTATTTATTCTTTTTTTAGCAAGAAAGTAATGATCCCATTCATGTCGAGGATGTACACCAACCAAACGAAAATCATGCTTTGATTCCTGGTAATGAATTTATTAATATGATACTGTTTTGTATAGATAATTGCAAATGATGAACATTAATTCAAATTCTACACAATTCAACTGCAGAGCATGTAGATGCAGATAACACTTAACAGGTTGAGCCTGTACAAGATAATGATGAACATGCTAATGTGCCCATGCTAGGTAAAAAAAACCTTTGTAATGTTTTTTTAAATGAATTACTTGTATTTATATAAATAAAAATAAATTAATGAAACATTTTGACATTATTGCAGAAATTGATCACCCCTCAATGCAAGTTCAACCTTGCAAGCAATCTAGTAGGGAGACTGAGGATCAGATTTTGGAAGATCCACTTCTGACTAACTATTTAAAGAGAAGAAAAGTAAAAAGGAGGTGACTAAATAAATTTTGAGTAATTCTTATTTATAATAAAAAAATTTACATGGTTTTTTCCTTTGTTTCATGAATGAATGGTTTACTGATTTTTTTTAACGGCTATTGACTAAATGAATGGTTTAATGAATGATTTAATGAATGGTTTAATGAATGTTTTTTTCAACTGTTAAATGATTGAATGGTTTAATGAACAATTTAAAGAATGATTTAATGAAAGCTTCTTTCATCTATTGAGTGCAATAATTTGCAGTAAATTGTTATTTGCAAGTAGATGCATTGGGTTTGGGGAATTGAGAGTGATGTGGGGGGGGGCATAAGAGCTTCCACCTTCATGTGGTTGGTCCTGTTTAGTAGAGAATATTAAATTATTCTTGAAACAAAGAGGAGCTCAATGAATCATAAGGAAGAATACATTAAAAAAAGTTATTTCTATAATTTTAGTGTTTAATTTTTACTATTGCTATTTGACTCCTCCACTGGAACATGTTACAGATAGCATTGAGAAACATTTTCATAGTTAAGAGGCAAGAAATGGCATTTTGATGTGATTGATGGCCTTATATACATAGTGTTTTTGGTTCTCCATTTTTTATCAGATGATCTATTATTAACAATCATTTTACTTGAATAGGTGAATAGTATTGTAATTTACATTGTAATAGTATTGTATTTATTTAGATTGGTTTCGTTATTTTTATAGACAAAAAAATATTTATTTGATGGGTCCTAACATGAAATTATTGCAACAGGACAAAATTTGAAGTATGTTGAATGATGTTTTGAAAGGTAAAGCAGAAGAAGATAGTGTGAAGCTCCACAAATCAAGGTATAATTGTGTTTTCTTTTATTTGATTGAACTGTGTATTGGGTATTTATGCATGTCCTCACACGCACATTTAGTTGATGATGGTGGTTACCATACATTCTGGAAAACTTTGTTCTATCTGATCTATAAACTTAACTTAAATATTTTGATTTATCAGGTTGTTTCTATGATTGAATAACTTGGAAAAGAAACTTCTGATATTTATGGGTTAGTAAGTTGTAGAATCCATTCTTTTCACAAATATTTTTAAAAATAGATCTAATGTATTTGTAGGCCAAGAATTCCAAGATAGTAATTTTATAATGTATATATATAGCCTTTCCTTTATGTCATTCCAGTAGTAGCATTAGAGTATGGTACTGGTGAGCTATTAGAAAACCCTATTCTTAGCTTGAGTGTATGAGGGTGGGGCCAAGTTTCTTTTTGGGTTCACTGGGCACAAAACCTCAGTATGGTTGGATTCATGGCTTGATCTACATATGAAAGGTAAGTTTTAATAGTACACCCAATATGTGAAATTCTTTTGATATCTCATTAATCATGATTCAACCATCCACATATCCCACAGATCGAACGTTGATAAACTAGGGCACTTAACAACAAGCTTCATACATAAACTAGGGAACTTACCAAAAATGTGAACTATGTCATACTCAACAAAAAATAAGAATAAAATACCCTTTGCATTAGGTTGGATCGACACCATATTCTCCAAGAAAGAAACCCATAAGTCTTCTACAGATTTTATAGTGATGACTATAAGCTGTGAAACCCTCGTATCATGATATGTGATAGTCCTTGTCCTCCTCCTTTAAGGGTTGTAATTTATGAACATTACCATTGTGTAGGGTTGTAACTGGTAAACATGTCAGAGGAATTTTCAGGTATTCTCCACTTTAGTAAGCAAACATTGAACATTACCACTCTAAGGAAGGTAATATTGCATTTCTTAAATGGTTGGTTGTAGAATATTGCATTTCTTAATTGGTTGGTTGGAGATACTCCATGGTGGCCTTGTCCACTATATCAAGGATGCTATCAGCCATCTAACCTATCCAAACCTTGGCCACAAACCATTGTAGTTGGATTTAACTCAAGGTCTTAGTCTTGGATCTTGGTGATCCACCTACCCCTTGTCCCACTGCTCTCCTATTGAAAAAGTATATCCTTCACCATGGGATGAGGAATGCAGGCCATCGTATTAGCATTCCAAAAGTGATCATGAAATTAGTTAGGTTCCTTGACTGAGGTATAAGCTTCTGTTTCCATTGAGGCTTAATTCAACCTTTCCCCCTGAAGTGCGCTGCTGATGAAAGTAATTGGTTGCTCACTCCCTTGCTGATTTTTTTGTAAGAAAACAACATAGACTTTGCTTGATATATCTGCAAAGGATTTATTTGCTTCTTCTCTCCACTTCTTCAAACTCGACCTTATCAAGATGATTTAACCAAAATCTTTCCCAAAAAGAACCAGGAAATGTTTCATTGTATTCAAGATTAGTTGTAACCAAAAGTTTCAAAAACATAATTGGAAACAAAGGCATAGATGAGGTTTCAAAAATATAATTGGAAACAAAGGCATAGACGAGAGGAGTACCATTTTCAATTCATATAAAGAGGAACAAAAGATTCAAGTCGTGATCTTTCTTCAACATATTTGATATAGGCCTTCCAATTTATGCAAAAATAGGAAATGAAAAACAGAATTGATGCAACCAAAGAAAGATTGAATGGCTTGTTTTTTTTTAGTAAAAATAATATACTAGATACCCTTCATTGTTTTAGGATCAATCCTTACTCCAAGCTTGTGTTCCAAAATCTTGCCTTCAAAGACCCCCAAGATGATTTTTCTGAATTCAGCAATATGCCCAAGGATTTGCACTTGTCAACAATCTTGCTAAGTGTCCAATATGATCATCCCTATTCTTCGAAAAAACAATGATATCATATTGGTACACTTCTATGTACTCATTATATAAAGCAAAGTCCATATTACATTGGAAAGTGGCTTTAGCAGTTGTCAATTCAAAAGGCATCCACACATATGCATAAGTCCCCCAAGGGGTAGTGAAAGCAATTTTATATCTCTCATTAAAAAAAATTACACATATATGAAAAGGCAGGGTCGAGGACATGAATGGGACAATGGAGTGTTCCATTCCAGCAATTATCAATCCTCTCTCAAAGCATTAGTTATTTCTCAAGGCCATCATTTGTTGGGTAACTTTACTCATAGAAAAAGTTGATATCTTCTTTGTCCCTATACATAGAGCTTCATACAAGTGTCCCATTGTGTGATTTTCCCATTAACTAAATGGAGAACCTTTACCAAAATATTTTTTATTGAGCACACTTCCTCCACTCCTTTCTTTTCCCCATCTACTAAATGAAGAACCTGTTAGCTCTCCAAGAAACTACTTAGTGGTTATAGCTAAGTATGCTTGGTAACTTAGAAATTCATTTACTTTCAATAAGTGGATCGAGGGGATACAAGGATGGCACAGATGAAAGACTGCTAATCCAAACAATTTAATGAGCCAGTGCTCTTAGAAACTGCACATCAGATGATCAATAATAGAACAGACATATAGAATAATGCTCAGCCAACCAAATACATCAAATCTGCAGGGTTTATAAAACCAAGTACATACATCATGCAGGGCTATACTAAGCATCAAGAAGTTCCTCCATCAAATAGTGAGCATAAGCTAAACAATCCAACAGAGTGCAGAATAACAATGGGTAACAAAATCTGAGTACAACAACAAGAGGAAACTGTGATTTTATTAGACTAGCAATTAGACATAGGCCAAAGTCTCCAAGCTCTAACCCCCTGGT
>LPNX010614035.1:620474-660936 GCA_001517045.1 Pseudotsuga menziesii | reverse complement strand
TAGCCGTCCAAATGAGTCCCACAGATGCTGCTGGTAGTCAGCATAGGACAGATCACCTGGCAAAATGTGAACATCGTAGCTGCATTGTTGAATGTGTTCTAGATTTGATGACGTCCATCCTGTTTGACCCATGTCACCAACTATTGCAAAAAAAACAAATGGAAATTGTGCAGGTGGATTCTTGAAACTGTACTCTGGTCCATAGCCTCCACGTCGATGAAAGTAAGTTTTATTAGCTTCCAGTGGTCCAATTGCAACATGGTGAAAGTCGCCAGAGCCATAAAGCATGTATGAATATGAATCGCTATCCCCCCATGATGATGAAGTATACACCCCCGGAGAAGTTCTATACTCAACCATCGAAGGTACATTAGCACCATCAGTAATCCATGATACCCGCATCTGGTTCTCTCCTGCCAATGAAATATGTACCTAAATTATGGCCCTTACACGCCGAAGTTCAAATATCATGCTTGAGAACTACAATCTCGGAGTCATCTAGATGTGATAACCGTAGCCCTTTTTTCTTACAGCCTCCTTGCTAGCTTTGTGTTCTGCTAAAAGATGCAAAACAGTTATTTCTCCATTAGCCTTGATCAGCACCATGTGAGTCTCCAAGCTTGGCAACATAAGCAATATCCAACTGTTGCGAGTTGTGGTTTTGTGGACCAAGCATTTGTCACAAGGGACAAAAAATCCCTCTTCAGTTGCTACTAAAGCATTTCATGTCACTCAGTAAACATTCCCGCTGCTCCAATGCAAATTGTGCGAAAACACAGTGGCTCCTTTCCAGGTTTCCCTTAAGACTGCACAGATATTCTTCCACGGCCTGCAAAACTTGAATACGATGATACAACCAACGGGTGTAAAATCCTCAAAGTCCCTGCAGAATGAAGCATATCCTTCAGACAAAAGAAAGAGCTAACGATTTACTGTCAACAAACTCATAAAACCAAGCAGCTCGATGAAAATCTCCTTCGATCGTGGCTAAGTTGGAATTATTTGATTTGGCTGAGCAAATAGCTATAATTTTGCAGTTTGAACACAAATCGAACATGCAAGATTTGCGTGATCTTCTTTCCTTATTCGCTGCTGCTTGTAATCTTGGGCCTTTGACATCTGTAGTGATGCGCTGGATCAACCATCCTCCACGCGTAATTTCCATGTATATTGAAGCGGATAGCCTTCCAATGAAATTACAACTCAATGCTTTTGGATAAACTTTGATGAATTGGTATGTAGCTGACTTTTGGCGTTTACCCACCAATTGATATGATGAAACAGGCTCAATTGATGAGTGATGAAGCACGATTTTATTTTTTCACACATAAAACAATTTCGGCAGCTAAAAATCATTTTGACAAACCGTCCTAGCTGCCGAAATTGGCCTGTTTCGGCAGCTAACTAAACTTCCACAGACTGAGTTAACTGCCGAAAGCTGAAATTTTTGATTTTGAAGGCCATGACTCCCAGAAGTAAAAATTTTAACCCATACTATCACCCAAAATGACGGTGTACGTTTTGGGAGATAACAGAACCTTTACCAAAATTTTGTTGATTGAGCACTCTTCCTCCAATCCTTTCCAAAATCCATCTTGTTTTATGAGTTTTTGCTATAGGCACAACCATGCCACTCATAAAAAAGAAACATCTCTTCAGCTTCAGTTCACAACAGTTAAGGGACAGGAGGGAAATGAAATTGGTGCCAAAAATGTGTAATTATAGGGTGCAAGAACTCCTTGTTCCATGTGAAGCACCTCGTAAGATGAAGGACAAATGCATGGTTATATATGTATTTGGTCATGTTCATGCATTGATCAATGGTTGCATTGAAAAATGTGAGTTCACTGATATCCTCGAGCATCAATCAATGCAATGGTAAACACATGGAGTTGAAGACAATGTGGGGTACTTCTCCACTAGCAACTTGTTGACACCTACATAGTTAGAAACATTATTGGTGATTACCTACACCACATGCTGCACAATGCTTTGACAAATCCATCCAACTAAAAATAGAACAATGCTACATCTTTAACATGTATAGATGCATCATAAACTATGTGCCCTTTTGGCAGTTTACTATGAAATTAAGAAGGGCCTTGCCCTTCCCATCTGTCCAACCATCAGACTAAACCATGGATCTAGTGCCCCATAATGATTTTCTCGGCTCCTCCAGTTGAGTCCCTATATCATCTTTTTCCTTTTGAAGGAGTGCACCACCACTACTTTTCATAGGTAAGGGGATTTATATCATAGGCCAATTGGACCAATAATAGTGTCAGCAACAAGAATACCCTAGGAGAACACACTAGTATTGGAAACAGTCAAAGATTTGTTGCTCTAAAAGATACCTTGCCACAATTGTCAACTTATTCCTTTTTTTCTAACCACTAATTTAATAATGGATGGTTGTGACCCCTATTTGATTCTTGGAACAAACACAGGCAAGTTCCTCATAGATGTTGAACTTGTGGATTTCCTCTCACAATACCCAATCTTGGATACACTTGTGGCTCTAGGGGATCTACCAATTCCTCCTGCAACAATTTTCAAGTTTTTAAGTTGCCGACACAACTTTATTTCTAACTCATGAGGAGCCTCATGGAATCTTGGATAATTTATGGGGATGCTACTAACTATAACATCATGCCTTGAGATTCTTTCCAAATGGTGTTTCAAGTGGTAAACCTCTCTTCATATCTATTCCACGTAGCTTACAGTGTAATTTCATTATGTTTATCCCATCCTCAGGTTCATCATACTATCAAAATGGGTTTTTAGCCTTCGGCATATTGCCAAATAAATAACCAATTTCATTCTTCAAACATAGGGAAAAAATGAACAAAATGAACATAAAATATTGTTGGAAAAAAATAGGCCTATGTTTTCTAAAATTGTTCTATAATCCATGAAAAAATGAGAAATCGAGGCAAGTAGTATGCACTTTGCAAACCCTTGCATAAATTTGGAAAAAAATAAGTATTATTTTGATTAACACATATCTTTGGGAATGAAAACAATAACCCCCCAAAAAATTAGTTTTCAACCATTATTGGTGCTTTTCCATGCACGAATGTCTATTTCCCATTAATTAGCAATTATTTCTAATTAATCTTTATTATTTCAATTTTGGAAAAATCATGATTTTTTGCCTGTAATTAATCGTTTTAATATTTAGATCAGGATCAATAATTTATTAATTTGACTAATCCTCAATTTTTCATCTATGATGATGATTATTATTAGAGGTGTATTTATATATGTTACAATTCACCTAGGGGCTCATCTCTATGTGTGGGGACTGCCCTCCCTATTGTTTCGATAGTCTGGGTGCTTGTGTATGCAGAGAAACATCTGTATCTCTGAGATCCTGAATGTCCTCAAGGGTCTGTTGAAGGAAATCCCTTATGTCATGGGGATTTTCTTCCAAACAACCTTGGACATTTTCCATTATTTCTTTTTTCTTTGATAAAAAAGCCTTGAAAAATACACTAATTTTTATCCCTAACAGTACACCCCTAACTTACCATTTGCTAACCCTAGTAAAACTTTTAAAAACTAAAAAAAGAAGATTTTTGCACTCTACAAAACCCAAAACATAAATAACACAGAGATAAGATGATTTTAATGTCCAACAACTAGAGCAATTTGTGTTTATGTAATTGTAACTTCGGAATGTATTCACTTGTATTTAGTATGTATTGTAACCCGATTTTTATTCCGAGATGTATTTGTAATGTACTTGAGTCATGTCAAGTCAACGTGGTTAACTCTCCTATTGTCTAAGGGTTAAATTCCCCGCAGCTCCGGGGCACTAGGGTTATTAGACTCACCTAGTGAAGTCAGCCCTATTTGGGTTTAGTTAAGTCAGGAATTAGTATAAATAGAGAGCTAGACTCTCTATTTATCACACACTCACTCACACTCAGTTGTAGCACGTAGCTAAGGAAGAGAAAGACACTGGGGCAAGGAAGAAAGAGGTTACTGCTATTGAGAGATCATCTTACTGTTTTTGGGTTTCACTTTGGTGTTGATTCTCTCTAAGGAAGTTGCGGGGTTTTCTCCTTTTATGGTTTCCTCGAGGAAAAACACTATGTTCATTGTCTCTTGTGTTTGATTGTTGTGCTTTTTGTTCTCTCAATTAAAGATCTCAATGAAATGCTAGCTTAATGTTTAAAAGCTAACCTGAGAAGAAGAGATTTTGCTGCTGCGGGAACTAGGGTTTCCTATTTTGTGGATCTCTCTCCACATATTTTCATGAAAAGAAGGTTGGAATAACTCTCCTCCATAGGGTGCATCTTTCTGTCGAAGCAAAATCCAATTCTGAGGTTTTTCAGTTTTGGACCCAACACTCCTGCCGGAAATTAGGGCTTTTCATAGAAGTGGAATTTTTCAGTGAGCCCAGGCCTGGATTGATCTCCTCCCCAAAATAAAAGTTAGGGATCAAATTCAAAGCATTTGGTTGGACAAAACTCCAGAAAAAGCAAAACACTAATCTGCTCCTGAACCAACATTGCAGGATTTTAGCTCCAAATCCAGATCCAACATCTTGACCTGGTAAGATCTAAATCTTTTGTATTTCCATTTGAGGTTCTCAGTTAAGATGTCTCATCATACCAAGATTGATGAAAAGCTTGAGGGTGCTGATAACTTCTGAGCCTAGAAGTATAGGATCTCCCTAGTCCTGGAAGAAAATGAGTTGGACTCCTGCATCCATGAGGAGGTTCTAGTTCCAGAGGGAGATGAGGCCAAGGCCTTACATAAGAAGAAGTTGGTTATGGAAAAGAGGATGATTGCAGATTCTATCAAGGATCACCTCATTCCACAGGTGTCCTCCCTCAAGACACCTAAAGCCATGTTTGATGCCCTAACCAAACTATTTGAAGGAAATAACATCAATCAGAAGATGTCTCTAAGGAACCAGTTGAAGAATGTAAAGATGTAGAATGAGGAGACCATCCAGTCATACTTCACAAGAGTCTCCTAGATCAAAGAACAACTAGAAGCAGTAGATGAAGAAGTGGAGAATGCAGAAATTGTGATGACAACATTGAATGGCCTCCCTAGGTCATGGGATTCTTTCATCCAAGGAATCTGTGCTAGAAAGAATTTGGTTAAGTTCAGTAGACTGTGGGAAGAATGTTCTCAAGAAGAATCTCGGATAGAAGCTCGAGAAGAAAAGATGGGAAGTGAATATCAAGCTCTCACAGTACACTCCAAGAAAGGAAGAAGGGAAAATCATCATCACCAAGGTAAGCATTTTCATCAAAAACATAACATTGCAAGAAGGGATTCATCCAAACTTAGATGTTATACATGTGATGAAATAGGACACTTTGCTAGAAATTGTCCCATGAATAAGAATAGATCCAAGAAGAAGAAGAACTATAAAAGAAGACATCATGCTCACACTACTGAGGATGATGATCCTCCCAGGAAGCGAGTAAAACAAGAAACTAAAGACTCTTCAAGTGAAGATGAATATGTTATGATCTCCGCTCTCACGGGAACTGTCACTCACGGAAGCAAAGATTGGCTTATTAACAGTGGGGCTTCCAAGCACATGACAGGTTTCAAGGAATCCTTTAAGAAGCTATCCGAACATAATTCACCCCATAAGGTGAAGCTTCGGGATGACTACCAATATCCCATAAAAGGTAGTGGTGAATCCTCCTACAAGCTAGACTCCGGAAAGTCTATGAAAATGAAGGATGTCTTGTTTGTACCAGGACTAAAGAAGAATCTTCTATCCATATTAGCATTGGATGAAAAAGGAATGAGGGTTATATTTGTAGATGGCCAAGTCCTCATGTGGCCAAGAGGAAAGACTATTGATGATGCAATAGTGATTGGAGAACAAGAAGGAGGTTTATACAAACTGAAGGGCTATCCAGAACAAGATATGGTCCATGACACAGTAGAGCCAAATGAACTTTGGCATAGAAGGTTTGCACATGTGCATTATAGAGCACTACCACTTGCAAGCAAAGTTGTTGAAGGTCTTCTAGAAATCCAATAAAAACATGAAGGGGTCTGAAAAGGATGTGCAAAAGGAAAGAATACAAAGAAGACATTTCCAAGTAGCAAGAGCAAGGCAAAAGGAATCTTGGAAATCATCCACTCCGATGTATACGAACCAATGTCATCAAGTTCACTAAGAGGGTATGTATACTATGTTTCTTTCATTGATGACTTTTCTAGGAAGACATGGATTTACTTCATGAAGAACAAAGATGAAGTTTTCAGCAAGTTCAAAGAATTCAAAGCCTTGATCGAGAACCACACAGAAAAGAAGATCAAGACCTTTCGATCAGATAATGGCGAAGAATTCACATCAAATGAATTCAAATACTTATGCAAAGAATCAGGGATTAAGAGGGAGTTGTCCACTCCTTATAATCCACAACAGAATGGGGTCACAGAAAGGAAGAATAGAACTATCATGGAAGCTGCAAGAGCAATGCTTCATGATCAAGATCTTTCTATGCATCTATGGGCAGAAGCTGCTAGAACAGCGGTGTATGTACAGAACCATAATCCACACAGAGTACTCGAGAATAAGACTCCTAAAGAAGTATTCTCCGGAAAGAAACTAGAAGTCATCCATCTTAGAATATTCGGTTGTCCAGTGTACATACACATTCCAAAAGAGAAGAGAACAAAACTAGATCCTTCAGGAAAGAAGGGTATATTTGTGGGATACTCTGAAAGCTCGGAGGCTTACAGAATATACTTCCCAGGATACAAGAAGATCGACATCAGCAGGGATGTAACATTTGATGAAGACACGGCTTACAACAAATCTAGAAAGAGACCTGTTGAAGATACTGAAGAAGCAGAAGCACCCAAAATTCATGATACAACCATGAACGAAGAAATTCAAGAAGAAGATCTAGAATTTGAAGAACCACAAAGACCTGTAGATCCACCTCAAGAGAAGAATCCTCACAAGAGGAAACCTGCTTGGGTACGAAAAATTATCCAAGGTGTGGAAAGATATGGGGCTCCAGAAGAAAATCACAGAGAAAGAAAGAGAACCAGTTCTTGCTCCGGATATGTAGCCTTACTATGTGACTTTATCAATGAAGAACCTTCCAATTATGAAGAAGCAGCAGAATGGAAAGAATGGAAGGATGCTATGATCAAAGAGTATCAATCAATCATGAAGAATGATGTTTGGGATGTTGTCCCAAGACCAGAAGGGAAGTCGGTTGTAACTTCCAAATGGATCTACAAGATCAAGCATGCTGCAGATGGTAGCATAGAGAAATATAAGGAAAGATTCATGGCTCGTGGTTTCTCCCAGAAAGAAGGAATAGATTATGAAGAAACCTTTGCACCTATAGCCAGATACACTTCCATCAGATCGGTACTTGCTTTAGCTGCAGTGATGAAATGGAAGATCAACCAAATGGATGTCAAAACTACTTTCTTGAATGGTGTAGTGGAAGAGGAAGTGTATGTAGAATAGCCACTCGGTTTTGAGACACATGACAGGGAGTCTCATGTGTGTAGATTGAAGAAAGCCTTGTACGGTTTGAAATAGGCACCCAGGACATGGTACGGCAGAATTAATAGCTTTCTATCTAGTTTGGGCTTTACCAAGAGTAAAGCAGATTCCAACCTTTACTACAAGGTTGAAGATGGCAACCCAGTGATGCTCCTACTGTATGTATATGATCTGTTTGTAACAGGTATGGATGGGTTGATTGTTGATACGAAGAGAAAGCTTGCTTCCAAGTTCAAAATGAAGGACTTGGGAATGATGCATTATTTTATAGGTATGGAGGTGTGGCAGAATGCGGATGGAATCTCTCTTGGACAAGAGAAGTATGCAGTAGAGATCCTGAAGAGGTTTGGGATGATGGACTACAAGGCCATGACCACACCTATGGCATCAAACCTGAAGCTATTGAGTGATGCTTCATCAGAAGCAGTTGATGCTATGATGTATCGTCAAATTATTGGGTCCTTGATGTACCTAACGAACACGAGACCAAACATTTGCTTTGCTGTGAACACCTTGAGCCAATTCTTGACATATCCGAGACATGTTCACTTGATTGCTGCAAAGCATATTCTAAGGTACCTGAGGGGTACAATTGATTATGGGCTCAAGTACAAGATGAATCAGAAGATTAACCTAGAGGGTTATGTCGATTCAAATTGGGCAGGAAGTGCCATCGATAGGAAGAGCAGTTCATGTTGTTTCTTTAGTATGGGATCAGGTGTGATCTCTTGGTTTAGCAGGAAGCAATCCTATGTGGCACTGAGTATAGCTAAAGTAGAGTATGTCGCAGCTTGTTCATCTAGTTCTGAGGTAGCATGACTATGGAAGCTACTATCTGATTTATTTGATCTCCAGATGGATGCTACTTGTATACATTGTGACAACTAGAGTTGCATGAAGTTGTCAGAGAATCCAGTGTTCCATGACAAGTCAAATCATATCAAGATCAAGTATCACTATATCATGGATATGGTGTAGAGGGGAGCAGTGAAGCTCTAGTATGTTGTGAAGGAGGAACAGATAGCTGATGTGTTGATGAAGCCATTGGCTAGGGTGAAGTTTGAGTACTTCAGGGAGAAGCTTGGTGTTCTCCAGATCAAGGTTTCCTCCAAGGGAAAATGATGAGACCCATAGCCATTCTGACATGGTGAGAGGGTTGGTTCCTTCCATGGTCAGATGTAAGGGCTGAGACATTCTATCATGGTGAGAGGATTCGTTCCTTCCATGTCAGATGTGAGTGCTTAGCCATTCTAATGTGACTGTAGGATTGGTTCCTACATTATCAAAAGTAAGCATTGAATTCCATTCTAGGAATAGAGGCACCTGGTCAGTTACCAGGTATCCTAGTCTGGGACTGGGGGGCATTCTGATAGGACTGTAGGATTGGTTCCTACATGATCATATATGAGTGCATGCCCTTCTAACATTGGTTGTTAGATGTAAGTGTAGAGCCCTTTCAGCATGAAGGATTGGTTCCTTGCATGGTCGAATATAAGTGCTGAGCCTTTCTAACATTGGTTGTCAGATGTAAGTACAAATCCTTCTGGCATGGAGGATTGGTTCCTCACATGGCCAAGTGTAAGTGCTAGGCATTTTTTATCATTGGTTGAAAGATGTGAGTGCTGGGCCTTTCTGACAGGATTGTGGGAGGTGTTCCCACATGGTTAGATGTCAGTTCTAGGCATTGCCTTTCTGATATGATTATAGGATTGGTTCCTACATGATCAGATATAAGTGTTGGGCAAGCCATTCTTACTTAGGGTCAGATATAAGTGCTGGAAAAGACCTGCACGGAGGGTAGGCCTACAACTAGCATGAAAAAGGGTTGTCTCTGTAGAAATTCTTGTGATGAGAAGAATCATGAGATAGCACCCGTGAAGATTTAGTTTTGATGATCCAGCAGAGATGATCTACATCAAGGGATGATCCAGATCCAGTGACGATGATCTAGATTGAGTGATGATCCAGATCCAGGTGAAGATGAATTGAAGATGAAGGTGACTTGAAGATGAAGATGACTTGAAGATAGAGATGATTTGAAGGTGAAGATGACGAAGAATCGATGATGATCCAGATGATACAAAGAAGAATACTTGTACTAATAAATTGTGTCGAGAGAATACCTTCCTAGTTAAGAGGGAGTGTTGATGTAATTGTAACTTCAGAATGTATTCACTTGTATTTCTTATGTATTGTAACCCGATGTTTATTCCAGGATGTATTTGTAATGTACTTGAGTCATGTCATGCCCTGATGTTCCTATCGGGAAGTTTCTATAATGTAAACAAGTCATGTCAAGTAAAGGTGGTTAACTCTCCTATTGTCTAAGGGTTAAAGTCCCCGCAGTTCCAGGGCACTAGGGTTATTAGACTCAACTAGTGAATTCGGCCCTAGTTGGGTTTAGTCAAGTCAAGAATTAGTATAAATAGAGAGGTAGCCTCTCTATTTATCACACACTCACTCACACTCAGTTGTAGCGCATAGTTGAGGAAGAGAAAGACACCGGAGAAAGGAAGAAAGAGGTTATTGCTGTTGGGAGATCATCTTACTGTTTTTGGGTTTCACTTTGGTGTTGATTCTATCTCTGAGGAAGTTGCAGGGTTTTCTCCATTTATGGTTTCCCCGAGGAAAAACACTGTGTTCATTATCTCTTGTGTTTGATTGTTGTGCTTGTTGTTCTCTCAATTAAAGATCCTAATGAAATGCTAGCTTAATGTTTAAAATCTAACAATTTGAGGAGGCAAAAGTGGCATTTACAATTCCAAGGAGAAATTTATGATTTTCATTTTCATCTAGAGCAGAATAATTTTTTTCCATCTAGCAATTGTTCAAGGAAGCTTTTTAGTTTGAAGATGCAATCTTCTTTCTTATTCTCATTTCTCTCTTATTGTTCTCAAATTTTAGTGGAAAGAAAATAAAAAGAAGCATGGAAGAAAATGTAATATTCATTAAGGAAGCCCTAAACCACACATAATGGAATACTAATTCTAAAAAAACCCTCCTTCCAATTGTGAAAAAAAACACAAAATATATAAACACAATGGTGGGTCTCATAAATGGAAATGTAAATTGGTGATGCTGCATTTTTGGGAAGCTACACCCAGATACTCCTGTATATCAAGATCTTCTCGGTACAACAGGTGTGAAGGTCAAGGTGTAATTATTTAGGCCAGACACTAGAATTTGTGAATTATATGGAAGTTGCAGTTAGTTCAATTTTTGGTTGGTGTTTACACACTTCAAAGGATTTTCAAAGTAGTCCCTCGACTAAAGAAGTGACAATGATGTTTACATTGCAGAGGTTACAAGGAAAATAAATGGGAAGAGAATGACATGGAGAAAATAAATGTTGCCAAAGGGAAACTAGTAGAAGAAAGCAGTGAGGATGACAACAGTGAAGATGAATCATCTAATGAGGTGTTTTTTGTTGTATAATTTATAATTGTATTAGGAAAGGTCTTTATTATCTATCTAGATTCTAGAATCTATACAATATGACTTTATGTTAGTGGGTTTTTGTAGCATTGCTATACTTTTCAAAATGTTCACAATAGAGTATTTGTGTTGTTATTTGGATTTGTAATTAGGAGCCTGTAGAAAAGGTTGCCCAGCCAAAAAAAAAAGTAGCAAGCTTGGCAACTCAAAAGGTATGTGCATGTTTATAAGTTTTCTTTGCAATGATATGAGTTGGCTGTCAATAATTTTTTATTTCTCTTTGTTAGTTGGGTTTTCATGGCAATTATTTTATGTTTTGCTACACAGAATGAAGGAGGGATCATAAAATCCCCTTCCAGAAAGGAGGACAGAAGTTCTGAGGAATCTAAGAGCGAAGACTCTGAGGAATCTGAAGACCAAAAAACTGTTCAAAAGGTAAAATATATTATGGTTGGTTTGGAATTAGGATGATAAAAAATGAAATAGGTTCTTTTCATTTGGAATTAGGATGATACCGGTGAGTCTTTTTGTAAATATTTGTTTTCTCTATGGTTTGAGTTATTTTTTTTGTTAAATAATTCCTTAAACTATTAATATAAACAATAATGAACAGGGTGGGCCTCCAGGCATCCCAACACAAGCAAGAAAAAAAAATACTGGGCTAAAACTCTGCTATTTGTTCAATCTGGCCAAGTGAACTGTCTATCAAAGTTTCCACAGGAAACAACATACAACAAAATCATAAAACCATAAATCCATAAGAGCCATGCATTCCACTTGGAATCAAACCATAAAATCCTTTAAGTTTCCATGAAAATGCCCAAACAACATACAACAAAATCATAAAACCAAAACTCCATAAACGCCATGCAGTCCACTTGGCATCAACTGATAAATAACTTATGTTTCCATGAAAATGAACAAACAACAAAGTTCATGCATAACCATAATATAATCAAACAACTGTTGTGATGAAGCTGCATTTAGCGACTTAGTTACCAAATATGACAATATGTGTGTTCTTGTACAGAAATATGGGGTTAGTGGGGATACAACTCTACTTTTCATGCAACATGGAATGTTATGGTTGAGTTTTCCTATGTGTTATTTTTGTCTAGATTAGAACTTACTCAGAAAAAGGGCCTATGTGTTCTTTTTGTTCAGTAGGATGACTCAAAATGGGAAGATATTCCTCAGAAAAAGGGCCTATATTTCATATCTGGTTGATCACATCCTTATTCCAGACTAGAGGAAATTCCAATAGGAAACAACCTCATGACCTATAGCGTATCCTATTCTACTCAATCTGTGGCTACAGGAATGTACCTTGGACTGTGATTTCTATGAGCCTAAATTTCTTCAAGTCATGCTACAGGTTCCCATGTTAAGCTACAGGTTGAATTAAGGATTTACTGTTGGTTTATTGGGTTGATATGACTATTCACTCTACTACCATAACCATAAGCTTTGAAAATATTTTTAGTATGCTTTGGATGCTTCGATTGATGGAGCGCTTCTAAAATTTTACACATCACTCATTACCTTAATTGCAAATATAGACTTCTCTCATGCTTGCACTAAGACTTGAACATGATGTCTACAGCATAGAAATTTACTAGATCTTTTAGATTTTAAATGTTTACCTTAACTACTAGATGTTGAATGGATTTCAAATACTATTTTTCTTGTTCATCTAATTTTTTTAATGTGCATATTTATGTATTAATATGAAAGTTATGTTACCTCTTATATAGAGTTGTTGTTTTTTCCGTCTCTTCATTTCTTGTATATGAAACCTATTGACTCCATTTCTTAATTTCTGTTTCTCAATCTGTTTCTTGTTTCTTTTTTTCTTGTAACATAGAACCACAGCCTGGAAAACTATGAACTATTGCTTTGTTGGTAAACCAATACAATTTTTTACAAATGGAAAATTAGAGATTGCTACATATTAAATATTTTCCTTTTGAAGAATGGAATATTAAGAGAAACCTTGTCTTATTTGAGGTTCTGATAAATATCAATTATTTTTTCTGCCAGGCTTGAAGACCCTGATGCGAAGGAGGTGAAGGATTTTGTTGAGAAACAAGCAGCCTTAACTGAATCCATACTACATACTTGTGAGACAAGAGAGAAACTGAGAGAGTGCATCACAACTTTCTTTAACCATCCTAGATATGGCCATCCATCCAAACATGGTGATAAGTACTTCTATTTCTTTAACTCTGGGCTCCAAGCACAGTGTGTCATATATGTCCAGGTATACTTCAAAATTTTGAGAAGAGATTGATGGACGTATTTTGTAAAGGCATTGTTTAAAGGATTATGATCAAATTTTTTTGTGAAAATTTAATGTCATTTGTGAAAAATTGATTTGTTTCCTGAACACATTTTAGTTATTTGTTAATAATTTGGTTGGACTGTTCTTCCTTTATTTCTTTATTTCTTCTTCTTCTTTTTGAGTGTTGGGTGGGGACATAAAATATGATTTGATTTTTGTTTTCTAAATTTATGATATTCAAGAAAATCTGGAAGCAGAAGTAGAGTTATTTCTTGACCCTAACAAGCTAAGTGAATATGGACCAGTGGCATTAAATATTTATGTTGTGAGTGAAAATGCAGAATTCTTGGAAGTTGGCTTAAGCAACAATGGTATTGACTGGGTAAATATCAATGTTATTCGGGTGGCATATAAGAGTACAGATCTTGATTCTCTTTCATGGGTAAGTTTTTTGACCACTTATTAAACTTTTGTCAATCATTCCATGAGTAGGAATTTGAAAGGACTTAACCAACAAATATATATATTTCTGAGTAGTATATCTTGGCCATCAATCTTAGAGTTGGATCTTGTTAGTTCCTATGATGGTCAATGTAACCAAGTCCTTTGATTCTCTTATTGAGTTGTTGTTTTCAATAACAAATTTGGTGTGACCATATTCTATGCTTGGGGTTGACCATATTCTATGTTTGGGGTTGACCATATTCCACATGTATAACTTGTTTTTAACTATACCAAATCCCATCGGTTATCTGATGAGTTGTGGCCCTAGTTCGACGAGGTTGCCATAAGACCGACAAGAGAAATCCGTCGGATGCCATTGGAAAACTAACTAGAACCCATCAAAAATTTGACAACCTGAGCGTCGCACAAATAACAAGGTGAAGTTGGGAAATCCAGAATTCAATGTCGAAGCAACGTTGGACATTCGACATGTCTCTGTCGAAAATTCGACAAAGCATTCCTTATGTCATCAGGAAAGAGAAGTCGGATTTTCGACAAGATGGGAGTTATAAATTCAATGGGGTTCGGCATGTGGTCGAATATCTGATGATATGCCACCGCAACAAAAAAATTGTTTTTGTCGAATTACTGACAGGCTTCTGTCAAATTTTAGTCATGGAAGCCGTCGGATTATGGGATCAAATTATGTTGTGATACCTGATGATGATGATTATGATGATTATAATTATTATAATGATGATTATAATATTACGTGGTTCTTCATTAAAGTAAGGCCACTTTTCCTCCATATCTCTAAAAGAAGAACCATCTGCAGGCATTCAAATAACATCATCTTTACTTCTGTTCCTGGCATGGTAATCCATAAATTGCGCTATGATATTGCACCTAAATAGTCATTGCAAACGTGGAATGATGGGAATATAAAGAAGAACCTTCTGAGGCACCTTTTTTGTTACTTGATATGTTCGATATCTACTTATATGACATTTTGGACATTCTGTTGCAAATTCATGTTGATTATAATATATAACATGGTCATCGGGGCATGCATGAATTGCTTCATAATGCATTCCAATCTCTTTCATGATGGATGATAAATATCGATATGTGCAAGGTAAAATTATTGATGGTGGTAACAAAAATTCAGCTATCAAGCTACAACAAAAAAAATAAAAATATAGTTAATGTAATAAATAAATAATATTAATGAAACACACTTCATCCGTATGATGATTAATAATGAGTACAATACAATTATGAGAGGAATACAGATAAAATTTATCATGATCGTATATATGTGATGGATTATTTTACATACCTTAGCATCTGTGTGATTGATATGTTTGAAATACCATTCATGACCTTCAAGTTCATTATCGACAATACAACAGAGAGAATATTTGTTTGGGATCCTTCATAAAGGGGTTCATATGCCTTATCGAGAAGAGGTATATCATGAACATCATCAAAGTCATCAATATTTTCATTATCATCTTCATCGTCATCATCCATTCTAACATTAAATGAATCATGGATCAATGTATTTGTACCATAATCCTGAACTACGTTATCAGTATGATCATCTTGTTCAATATGATCATTCACTTGTTCTCCATTAAACATAGATGCTCCGTGATCCTGATCCAGAACTTGTTCTAAAAGCACTTCCTCTGGATGATATGTCGTAGGGTGTCTTTACTTTATAAATACACGAAAACATCAATAGATATAATTTAATATAGGAAATATTAAAATAATACATACATTTACCAAAGCAAAGAATATAAAAAACTTTATAATGCTAAACCTACAAATGGACGATACTCATTCCCCCCCTCAGCGTGTCCATGTTCCCTGCAATGTTTTCTGGCTGTTGAGATCAATATTATTCTCCTCTTAAATCCACTGCATTGAATACATGGACAATAACATTTTCCATCACCCCTTCGTTTCGCTGCATCCCATAGTTTAGCAAGCAATTGTCAATTGTGTTCGTTTGGATCAAGATTATTTCTATTTGACATTTTGTCACAAATTTCATGAATGAATACTATCGACAATCTTAAAAAATCAAGTTCCACGGATCACAATTTTCTCAAACGGAGGTTTGTCGAAGAATAAAAAAATTCCTGCAAACTGTCTGTCGAAGAAAAAAAAATTCCTGCTACCACCCGTTGAAGAATAAAACAATTCCTTAAACTGTCCGTCGAGGAATAAATAATTTCCGCAAAACCATTCATCGCTTCTATAGAAAATATGTCAGAATGTTTAAAAATGTTTATATTTATAATTCGACAGTCGTCGAATATCCGACGATATGAAACTAGTTACCGTTGGAAATATGGGTTTAAATTATTTGAAATATGTCTTTATATTATTTCAAAAAATAACCCAAGGACGTCAAAAATCCGACGACCCATCCTTAATATGTCATCACAAATTTGATAGATTATTGTCGAATATCCGACGACTCATCCACCATGTGTCGTCGCAAATTTGACACATGTCCATCACAAATTCGACAAATGGTTGTCGCGTAATCGACGATATAGTGTTGCAACGTGTCGTCGAAAAACCTACACTAAGGACGTCAGAAATTTGACATTGATAAAATAAATCAGAAGGTACATTACTTTTCATCATTGCAATCCAACACATCCGTACTTTACTTCGGATGTCGTCGGATCCTATCATTAGATTTTGGGTTAAAATCCTGTTGTGTTTAGATAGGAAGATCACTTCGGGGTTTTGCTTCAGTATGGGATCATGTGTGATCTCTTGGTTTAGAAGGAAGCAGTCCTGCATGGCACTGAGTACAACCGAAGAAGAATATGACACAGCTTATTCAGCTATTTATGTGGCAGTATGGCTTAGGAATCTATTGTCTAATTTGTTTAATCTCTGGTTAGAGTCGAATTGTATCTTCTGTGACAGCTAGAGTTGTGTGAAGTTGTCTGGGAACCCAGTGTTCCATGACAAGCCGAAGCACATTGAGATCAAGTACCACTATATCAGGGATATGGTGTAGAGAGGAGAAGTGAATATCTAGTATGTTGTGATGAACAAGCAGATAGCCGATGTGTTGACCAAGCCATTATCCAGAGCGAAGTTTGAATACTTCAGAGAGAAGCTTGGTGTACTTCATATCAAGGTTCTTCCCAAGGAGAGTTGATGGGTCCGGGAGATGTAGATGCACGAGAGACGTTCTCACATGGTGGTAGGTGTGTCCTCCCACGGTGTAAATGTAAGGGTTGTGGTCGAGATGTGTGCATTTGGGCTATGCTCCGAGTGATGATGAGGTAATCTGAAGATGATGAGATGATAGTATGGGACTCAGGTTTTGTAGCGACACATAATCAGTCCTAGGATGCTCCTTCAATTTGTGCAGTGGCATATAATTAGTCCCGAGAAATCCTTCGGTTTTGCAGAGGCATATAATCAGTCCTGGAATGCTCCTTGAGGTTTTGCAAAGGCATATAATCAATCCTGGAATGCTCCTTGAGGTTTTGCAAAGGCATATAATCAATCATGGGAGTTCATTCAGGGTTTGTAGAGGCATATAATCAGTCATGAGATGCTCCTTCAGGTTTTGCAGAGGCATATAATCAGTCTTGGGAGATCCTTCAAGCTTTGTAGAGGCATATAATCAATCCTAGGATGCTCCTTCATGTTTTGCAGAAGCATATAATTAGTCCTGGGAGATCCTTCAGGTTTTGCATAGGCATATAATCAGTCCAAGGATGCTCCTTCAGGTTTTGCAAAGGCATATAATTAGTCCCGAAAGATCCTTCAGGTTTTGCAAGGCAACAATTCCCGAACTATACCTACTTTATGATTTGAAGACCTACATGGAGGCTAGGCCTACATCCAGCATGAAAAATGGTTGGAATTGTAAAAACTTATGATGACAGATAGTATGGTACGATGGTAAAATTATAAGAAGATGATGGAAGTAGCTATGATGAAGACTCTATGACTTCGTGATGATGACGATGCGATGAAGACCTAACCAAATGTGTTGATGACTGTGTAGAGAGAGAATACCTTCCTATTTAAGAGGGAGCATTGATGTAATTGTAACTTTGGAAGATATTCTGATGTATATTATCATTGTATGTCGTTGTACCCCCATTGGGGATGTGTGTTACCCCTTTACAGGATGTATAAATTGTGTCTAGACCTTGAGGAACAACCTCCATTGTAAGTCAGGGCAATAGTCCCCAATGTAACATCATGTAATATGTACTTGTAGTATCTCTAGGAGAAGTGGGCCCCATGTGATATGACATGTAGGTTCGAATGTTATATTTGGTCAATGACTTGAAAGGGTATAAATAGGGAGGCGTTCTCCCTCATTTATACACACCTTATACACTCTCAAGTGCGCATGAGAGAAAGAGACAGTCAGAGGAGGAGAGATAGATAGCTGTTGAATACTTCTTATTACTGCTTTTGATCATCTTACTATTCTAAGGAAGTTTGCAGGGTTTTCTCCTTTATGGTTTCCCTAGTGAAAATATTTGTGTCTCATGTATCTTTTATATATTATGCATTTTTTGTACTTGTTACTCTTTCAAATAAAGATCCTAGATAATCTAATAAGATCTTAAGAAAAACTAATAGTATGTTAAAACTGGAATCAAGCATGGTTACAACAAGCACTAGTAACTTTTCTAAGCTAATCTATGTTTACCGGAGTAAGATGTTTCCATAATGTCATCACAACAACATTAAAAGTTTGGAAAGAAGCACATGTCATCTCAATATACCACTTTGATTCCATCCCTATTAGAGTTCAATGGAAAATTCGTAACCTAATAGAATCATCCATCAGAGATATTGAGGAACACAAGAGATGAAAGGTCATCACATGGTTTGTCGGATATTCCTTTGGTTTTCCTTCAAATTATGGAATATATGAAGGTAACTTGGTAGGGATTAGTGTCCAAATAAGATTATGTATGATTGTTTCATTGGTTAACTTAGTCAAATCATGAAATTTTGAAGTGGCAAAGAAAGGAAACTTTGTTTGAGCCATAGTTTTCTAGGATCCAAGAGAACTAGATGCCCATTGATTCATGTTAGCATTAAGTTGTCCTGGAATGTATGAAATTCCATTATTGGTTAAAAATGGATTATGACTGATAAACTAGTATTTAAAAAAAAAATTATCGGATATCCGACGTACAAACTCAATTTTATCTGACGAGTATGTGATACCACCAACGGCAACTCTCATCGGTTGTTCTCTTTTAATTCTTTGGATATCTAACTTAATTCCCCATATTTCCTAACATGATGCCATACCTACGACGCCAAATGTCCTCAGATATCATTACTTCTTCACAGGGTCAAGGGTCGAATATTCGACGGATACGCGTTGCATATTTGACAATTGTTTCGTAGAATATCTGATAATTATTTCATAGAATATATGATAATTATTTCGTAGCATCTCTGAAATCTACGTCCATAGAAAATCTGACATGTAGGTGTCACATATCCGACATTTAGATTAATATATATATATATCATCAAAATTTTGACCATTTATTGTTGGAAAACCGATGAGACTATATGTCATTCGGATTTCCAGTGAAAATCAACCAACGTTTGTAAAAGCCGAGACCTGTCGGATGGTCAATAGATTGATGTCGAAAATCAAACCTATGCGTCGTCATATTTTCGGTTCATATTTTGTTGTGCATAGATAGGAAGAGCACTTTAGGGTTCTACTCCAGTTTGTGGTATGGCATGATTTCTTGGTTCAAAGGAAGAAGACGAGTGTAACACTAAGCACAACTGAGGTAGAATGCATTGCAGCTTGTTCAACTAGCTGTGAGGTAGTGTGGCTTAGGAAGATACTTGCGGAATTGTTCGATTTTGAGTTAGAGGTGACTTGTGTGTTTTATGAAAACCAAAGTTGTGTGACATTGTTCAAGAACCCTATGTTCCATGACAAGTCAAAGAACATCAAAATCAGGCATCACTATATAAGTGATATGGTGTAGAGAACAGTAGTGAATATTTAGTATATTGCGATGAATAAGAAGATAACCGATGTATTTACCAAACCTCTGCCAAAAGTGAAGTTTGAGTACTTTAAAGACAAGCTTGTATTTGTCCATACCGGTGTCTATTGCAAGAGGTAATTAGTCCCATATACAAATTAGTGGTCTTCAAATATAGCATGAAAAATGGATGGCTCTATGGAAGACGTGTGATCTTCACATCCAACATGAAAAAGCAATGGATCCGTGGAAGACATGTGTTCTTGAAATCCAACATGAAAAAGGGTTGGATCTATGGAAGACATGGGTTTCTTCACATCTAACATGAAAAAGGGATGGCTCTGTGGAAGATGTTTGATCTTTGCATCTAGCATGAAAAAGGGATGTCCCTACAGAGATGAGATTTACATCCAGCATGAAAAATGGATGGAACTGTAAAGGTTTGCATCCAGTATGAAAAAGGACTAACACTACAGAGATATGCATCCAGTATGAAAAAGGAATAGCACTGCGGAGATATGCATCCAGTATGAAAAATGACTAACTCTACAAATATAGACATCTGGTATGAAAAAGGTTTGGCATTGCAGAGATTTTTATCCAACATGAAAAAGGGTTAGCATTGCAGAGACATGTGAGAGGTACATCTAGAACAAAAAAACATTGGAACTGTATGGAAATGTGGAGCTACATCCAACATGAAAAATGGATATCACTGTAGAGGTACATCTGACATGAAAAAAGCTTGTAACTATATAGAAATGTGGAGCTACATCCAGCATGAAAAAGGGTTGGCACTGTAGAGGTACATCCAACATGAAAAAGGGATTCCATTGTATGGATATGTTGAGGTACATTTAACATGAAAAGGGGTTAGAACTGTAGAGGTACATCCATCATGAAAAAGGGTTGGAACTTTACGTATAAGTTGAGATACATCCAACATGAAAAAGGGTTGGCATTGTAGAGGTACATCCAACATGGAAAAGGGATGGAACTGTTTGGATATGTGGATTTACATCCAACATGAAAAAGGGTTGGATCTGTAGAAATTATTATGATGTATATATTAGAGAGATATCACAATTCAATGGCCTGAGTTCCAAATTGCAGTAGCAATGATGATATCCAATGATGATGATCGTGAGATACAAATACCTTCTTGTTAAGAAGGAGTGTTGAAGATTGTGTAACTTTCGAAAATATTATTTTTGTAATTTTATTGTTATACCTCCTTCAGAAGATGTTATTGATGTATTTGGTCATGTAAAATACTTCAAAGAATCAATGTAAACCTTCCGCTGTAATTCGGTTGAATTGTACCCAAAAGAATTATTATGTAAATGGTATTTTGAGTCTCCCTAGATCAGTCAACACCGTAAGAATAAGAAGTCAACCCATTTAGGTTGAAAGTTCACTCACATGATGTGTATAAATAGAGAGGGTGCACCTCTCATTTGGACATACAATTTGCTCAAGCAAGTGCACAATATAGAGAAGAAGAAATTTGTTGGAAAGTAGAAGAATTTGCTTTTGTATTTTGGGGTTCATATTATCTTGGTTTGGCATTGTACTTGGTGATGGAATCTGTAATAAAGAAGTAGATGAGTTTTGTTCCTTGTGGTTTCCCAAAGGAAAATATTTATGTTATTTTGTGTTGTTGTACTTGTCTTTCTTTATGTTAGTTTTTCCACTCTAATTCAAATTAATTAGGATCTTTATCTGAAAGAATAACAAGCACAAAATATGCATAAGATAGAGAAGATACACAAGACAAAAATATTTCCCTCAGGGGGAATATAAAGGAGAAAACCCCACAAAATTTCCCAAAATAGTTCTTTCACTAACAAAATATCACAAAATGGAAAAACCCAAGGATAAGAAGTCTTATGCAATTCTCTCTCATTCCTCCTTGTCATCTCTCACCTAATGCATAGTTGAGAGAGTGTGATTGTATGTTCAAATAGGGAGGGCACCTCCCTATTTATATTCTTCCACTATGTAACTTAACTAACTAGGTTGACCATGTAACCTCTTTGGGGTTGACCTACCTAGGAAGACTCGAAAATACATTTTACTTTATTTATCTTTGGGATTGTTTCCCCGAATTACAATGGATTTTTTGCCTCAATGACCATACACAACAGTGAAATCCCAACTGGAGGGAAAAACATATTCGATGGGGTACACCAATATACAATGATAATATACAACATAATAGATTCTAAAGTTACAAATACAAAAAATCTCCCTCTTAACTAGGAAGGTATTCTCTCGCCACAACCATCAACACTTTGGTCAGATCATTATCACTAAATCATCATTATCCTTGTTTCCATAGTCCTCATATTGTTGATCATTGAATAGTTCAATCTATCATATCTATATGTCACAGGAATTTTCTACATATCCAACCCTATTTCATGTTAGTTGTAGGCCTAGTCCTCATCTAGGTATTCATCATATCCATGAGCAGGCCATCGTGTAGGTACATATCAATACCATACATTACATTTCCATTTCAATCACCTATGTCTCCTACCATCATATCATCATATCCAGATCATCTCATAATCACACATGGAGAACAAACCAGATGCAAACCACATGTCCAACAGACCACCTGCATTCTGCCAGCATAGGATAACACCAAGATTCATTACGTCCCAAAGGAAACCTACATATACCACTGTGAAAGAATCACCTAGGAGCACACCAAGTGCATTACGTCTCTCCACAGTCATCCCCCATTCTACTAACATAGGAGCACGATAGGACTCATTACGTCTCTAAGAAAACCTGCATCGAATATCCTAGGCACACACCAAGTTCCTTGTGACCGGTGGACCTCTCATCATCTCCAACATGGGAACACATAAGGACTGATTACGTCCAAGGACAACTTGCATACTACGTCGGGACTGATTACATCCAAGGACACCTCAATGAATCATTACATGCAAGGATAACCTACTTTCTGTGCTAGGACTGATTACATCCAAGAATGACCTTCAAGGACTCATTACATCCATGGATAACTTGCATTCTACGCTAGAAATGATTACATATGAGGATGACCTGACATGACTGATTACATCCCGGACAACCTGCGTTCTACACCAGGAATGATTACATCTAGGGACAACCTGTATTCCTTCCCATGTGAGATCTTGTTCTAGTGCATTTTTGTCTTCTAGTCTCTCGTCATATATAGAATGGGAGCACACCATGACTGATTATTTCTAAGGGAAACCTTCATCTTCCACCATGCACAAGCTCATCACTCCCTCTTTCTAAGGACCTCGATTTGGATGACACCAAGTCTCTCTCTGAAGTATTCTAACTTTAGTATGGATAGTGGTTTGGTAAACACATCATCTATTTTCTCATCATCGCCATGTACTGGATCTTTACTGCTCCTCTCTACACCATGTCCTAGATATAGTGATGCTTGATGTCAATGTGCTTTGACTTTTCATGGAACAGATTCTAAACCAGGAGATCATACTAGATCCCAAAATGAAGTAGCATCCCTAAGTTTTGTTTCTATAAATGGTGATTCCTACCCAATCTAAATCAACATTACTGTGTAGGTTAATCTTCTGATTCACATCATACTTGAGCCCATAGTCAATTATACCCTTCAAGTACCTCAATACATGCTTTGTAGCTATCAGGTGAACATGTATCGGATCCATCAGGAACTGGCTCAAGGTGTTCATAGAAAATCATATGTCTGGTCTCATATTCTTTAGGTAAATCAATGAACCAATCATTTGATGATACATCATGGAATAAACTATCTGTGATGAAGCATCACACTATAGCTTCAAGTTTGATTTCATGGGTGTGGATATCACCTTGTAGTATAGAATTTTGAATCTCTTCAGAATCTCCACTGCATACTTTCCTTGACAAAGGAAAATCTCATTCACACTCTGCCACACCTCCATGCCTAAGAAGTAGTACATCATCCCTATATATTTCATCTCGAAGTCAATGGAAAGCTTCCTCTTTTCATCTACAATGAGTTCATCTTCTATTTTTAGAAACAACCCATCAAAATATAGGAGGAGTATCACCGGTCTTCTGCCTTCAACCGGAAGTAAAGGTTCGAATCCACTTTAATTTTGGTAAATCCTAATCTCATCAAGAATTTTTCCATCTTGTCGTACCATTTCAAGATTGTCAAACTCTATGATCTTCTGTATTCACTCCTTCTGAAGAGGAGCATGATCCTCCCTCTGCATTTTGTATTAGAGTGAAAGGTAGCCTCCTCAGCTACTGATCTTCTATGTATACATCCATGTCACCTTTCAATGTCATTATATATAGAGATCCTCCATATCAAACTTTGTTGAAAGTTCGTCTTGCACCCATCTGTGAGCTTTTCATCCTCTATAGGCTTCCATCTTCAACCTTGTAGAAAAGGTTGAGATCTCCATCACTCTAATGTGATATTCAATCTCATCATGTATGTGATATCCCATGGGTTCCTTCTGACCTCATATAAATCCTTTTGCGCACATGTGGTTCTCTGGTCGATACTTCTACTTTACTGAGAAGTGTGTCTGGTCAGTGGAGTATGTCTCTCCATAATCTACTCTCACTTTATGAGAGAAACCATGAACCTTTCTTCGTATTTCTTAATTCTACCATCTTTTGCATGCTTGATATTGTATGTCCACATGAAGGATACTACAAATATCCCTTTAGGTCTTGGAACCACATCCTGGATATCATGATCAACTCATACTCTTTGATCATAGCCTTCTTCCATTCTTTCTTCTTGGATGCTTCTTCATAACTGGAAGGATCTGTATCAATGATGTCACTAAAAATTTCCACATAACTTGAGTGTGTCCGAGGCCTATTACTTTATTTGTAAGTCCCAACATTCTTTTATTCATCTTGGATGATCTCTCGTGCCCAATATGGTCTTCATTTCTCAAGGTGGATCTACCGCTCTCTATGGCTTGGTGACATCATGATTCCTATATTCTTTTGAAGCTCTTTCTTCAGTCATGATGTCTCTAACCACAGGGAGATTCAGGTTCCTCTTCATTTTATTGGAGTGAATCTTCTATCGAAACCGTCATCACTTCTTCTTCGGAACAAGTCTCATCCTTTTTTTCTTGTAGGTGACTGTATGCAATATTTCCTACAAGTCAAATTTAGTTGCATTATTAGAAACATTTCATAATTTCCAAAACATATTTTTAATAACAACAAATTCTTATATATATGTCACACGGTCATGCAACTATCTTAGCTTGTGCAACATTTGTCAATATCCCGTATACATACAGTAACTTTATAGATGCCTTCCATCTCTACTAGAACATTATTAAGAGTGTGCACTACTCACAATATGTCAACAAAGATATTTCATTCTAGATAAGTAGCAATGGAATGTTGCACAAAACCATAAGCTACTTACCCATCACATGCAAACCACTAGTATACTTTTCATAAATGTAGACACTCAATCATGCATAATACATCAACTAAATAAATATGTGCACAACTAAACAATATCATTTAGGTAACTAGATATATAGGAAATGACAATTTAAGCACTTATCTTTGTTTGTTTGGTTGGTGTACTCCCTCTTGATCCTTGTATTCTTGTAGGATTTACTAGAGTCTTTGACAATGTATTCTACTTCATCATCTGATTCTGGGAACCTATGTCTATCTTGCTCCTTCTTGAGCAAGTCTTCTATGCCATAGATCACATCGGATTGCATTCTGGTTCTAAATCTTAGTGTCACTTCTTCATTCACAATTTCATCCCTTGGTATCCAAATACTAATATGGATATGATGATATTCTTTGTCATGGTTTGAATCCTTCTGGATTAAAGTACATATTCCTCATCACTTGAGGAATCAACTCTTTATTCTCTGATTCCTTTCATTATTGGTCCATCATATTCAGTGGTGTGAGTATGATGTATTTTATTTTTAGACTTCTTATTGGAAGAGCCTTTGTTTCTGGGACAATCTATGGAGTAGTGTCCCTTCTCATCACAAGTGTAGCATTTAATATTGGAAGGATCTCTTCTAAATTTCTTTTTTCTTTTGTGACGATGGTCCTCCCATTTTTTGTGATGGTGATCCTCCTTCTTTCGATGATTTATTCTGGTGTGGATTGTGAGAGGTTGATCTTTAGTTTCTCCCATATTCTCTTCTCTTATTATGAGTTGAACTTCTTCTTGTGTGCATTCTTCCCAAAGTCTGTTGAAAGTGATCAACTTCCTTTTGGCACATATTCCTTGAATGAATGAATCCCATGATCTTGTGAGACCATTCAAGGCGGTCATAACAATATCTCCTTCTTCTACATTCTCTTTGGCTGGTTCAAGTTGTTACTTGATTTGGGAAACCCTTGTGAAGTATCATTACATGGTAGCTAAGTTCTGATCTTCACATTCTTTAGCTGGTTCCTCATTGTCATCTTTTGGTTGATGTTCTTTCCTTCGAACAAATTTGTCAAAGTATTGAACACTTCCTTAGGTATCTTCAAGTATGACACATGAGGGATGAAATGATCCTTAATAGAATATTCAATTATTCTCTTAGCCTTGACCAAGTTCTTCTTATGTATGGCCTTATCCTCATCTCCATCTAGTTTTGGAACTTCCTTACTGATATACTAATCCAATCATTTTCTTTAAGGATCGGGGAGATCCTATACTTCCATGCTCAGAAGTTGTCGGCTCCCCCAAGCTTATCATCAAGCTGGGTGTGATGATTCATTTTGAAATGAGAAACTCAAATTGAAATAGAAATGAAATAGATCTTATGGATTTGAGATTCCCAAGCTGATTCTGGAGCTGGCTAACCAAGGGTTCCATAGAGAAACCCTAATTTTCCAAACTTGGAATTTTGAAATTATGTTTGGATAGAAAGATGTGCCTCCCTGAGGTGAGTTTTTTAGTGAGGTCCCTTTCCAAATTTGGTGGAGGGAAACTCCTAAAACTTGATGCCCTAGTTTCCCCGACAGTAGAGATGAGTCCAAAAATGGAAATTCTCGAAACTAAATTCTGACTTCACAGAAAGATGAACCCTTCTAGGGCGAATTCCTTAGTGAGGTCATTTTCAGAAAACTCTGGTGGGAAGTCTCCAAAACATGATTCCCTAGTTTCTTCCCACAGCGTCCCTGAGTGTCTCATAGTAAAAAATGAAACTTTTCAGAACTAAATTATGATTCCACAGAAATATGCACCCTTCTAGGCCGAGTTTCCTAATGTATGCCTTCTTCCAAGTTAATGGAGGGAAGCCCCAAAAGTTTGATGCCCTAGTTTCCTCCTAGCACAAGTGTTTGGGTCAAAAATGAAAATTCTCCAAATTTGATTTTTCTTCCTCCAAAAGATGCCCCCTCCTAAGGATATTTATCCTAGTCCTCTTTTCTTGACGATCTGTCAAGAGAAGACCTTGAACTAGGAATCTGTAGTTTCTGCTTCTATGAAGGCACTGATACCATGTTAGTTTTTCTAATCTAATTCAAATTGATTAGGATATTTATCTGAAAGAATAAAAAGAAAAACAATATGCATAATATAGATAATATAGAAAAGACACAAATATTTTCCTCAGGGAAACCATAAAGGAGTAAACCACGCAAATTTCCTTAGAATAGTTTCATCACTAAGACAATATCACAAGATGGAAAAAAACAAGAATAAGAAGTCTTATGCAACTCTCACTCTTTCATCCTTGTCCTCTCTCTCCTAATGCGCTCTTGAGATAGTGTGAGTGTATGTTCAAATAGGGAGTGAGCCTCCCTATTTATATTCTTTCATTGTGTAACTTACTTAACTAACTAGGTCGGACAAGTAACCTCTTTGGTGCCGACCTACCTAGGAAGACTCGAAAATACATTTTACTTTATTTATATTGGGAACCATTTCCTCGACTTACATTGGAGGTTTTACCTTAATGACCATATACAATAATGGCATCCCGACTGGACGAAAAAACATCTCCGATGGGGTACAACACTATACACTGATAATATACAACATAATATCTTTCGAAGTTACAAATACAACAACACTTTCAGTGATCCTATTTCTTATGGTTATGATAAAGTAATGTGAATTGTTTGAAGATATAATATAACCATTATAATTCTAACAACCTTTAGTCCTATTAAAATGATGAAATTCTGCCAAGATTACAATATAAAATTGGGTCATTCAAGTGATTATTATTCCCAAGGAAATGGACTAGTGGAATCAATAAATAAGGGTTTGATCACCATATTGTTGTCTCAAAATAAAAATGTTTTGGGAGTCACACCTTAACTATTCCATATGGGAAGACATGATCAATACAAAAATATCAATATGAAACTCTCCTTTCCTACTTTTATATGGAAAAGAGGTTATCTTCCCCATCCAGTTGGGTGTACAAATCATGAAGCTACTACATAATGAGGAGGAAGAACCAAATGACATGGAAAGAAGAATCCATTAGTTAATATAGGTCCAAAAAACAAGAGAACATTTGGACATTAAAACTTAGATTCATCAAGAAATAATTAAGGCTGTATTTCACAGAAAGGCCATGGAAAGAGACTTCCAGATAGGAGATCTAGTCCTAAAATGGGATGCAAGGAGAGAAGACAAAATAAAACTTGGAAAATTTGGCAATCCCTATATGGGACCATTTTATCTTATAATTTAAAGACAAAAACACATAAATCCTGGATTATATGGATGGTGAATTGATGGGATCCCATTTTAATGGCAGATTCCTCAAGCATTTTCTATAGTACTAAATTCTTCCAGAGTTGTGAATTATGTAAAATAGTATATAGGAATGTTTTACATGTCATGTCTTTATTAATATTATTTGAATTCTTCAGTTTAATGTTTTCATATTTTAAATTTTAAAAGAGAAGAAATCTGTCATAATTTTTATTAAAGGAAAATTGAAGATGGCAGACTCCATATCCCAATGGAAAAGAAGGCACTAGTCTACGGTTATCATCCTTCCTCAAGATAAAGATGGGAATCTTCCTGTTGGAGCAAATGTTAGTAGTACATATACTAGCACACACACATAGTTTGTGGTTGGATCACATCGATAGGGATCAAATGGTTGAGAGACAACTATGGACAGGAAGACAATTTGGAATTTTTTTTATTCCTCGTATTCTTTTAATCAATCAAGTTAAACTCTATGTTATCCATGCCTAGATACATGTTATCACCAACATTCTTTAGGTTATCCATTTATCAACTATCAATTCCCTTTTTTTATCTCACATTCTTCTAGTTGTCTGCCATGAACTCTTAGTTATCCATTCATCAGCTATGAGTTATCCATGTATCGCTACCAGTTATCCATTCATTGGCTACCAGTTATTTTTTATATTCTTTTTTTTATATAATTGTTTATTTTAAATTTTGAATGACTGCCACTGAATCAATACCGGCAGTACACTTGTCTCATCCTCGTCCATAGATGAAAAAGCATAGGTCGTAGTCCACCCCAAATATCAAATAAAAATGTCTATCGATGTAATAGTTTTTTTGGCTAGTCTAGGAAATAGAGCAGAATGGGAAGGTCTGATATTCCTAATCGTGTAACATGTTAAGATCTAATCCGAAGTAGGTTTAGAGGTCCTCCCATGCCCAAGTAATGAAAAGAGTGGCTATATGATCTAAGAGTTACACTGAAGGATTGTTTAATACCAAAAGGATAGAAATCGTGGCCATATGATCGATATCCAAAACAAACAGCTAAAACATGAATACTGTTCGAGGAGAAAACAAGCATAATCAAAACACAACTTATCAAATCAATAGTTTAGAGTTCTTTGGGATCGAAAATTTGGTTGGGTGTTAAATTAAAATGCACAATACTGAACTGAAAAATGTTGTTTACATGTGGTGCATCCTCGAATGTTTAGGCTCCCATGAGTAGGATTGTAATACCACTTAAAATGTGAGCCTGAAACCATTTACTAGAGGTAGTGGGATCCTAAGTTCCTTGGTGCATATTTGATATTTTTGCTAATGTGGTCAATGGGTTGGTTCCCAATGAGTTACAAGAAGAAGAATCTCTGGCAAGTTATTCTTGCAATCAAGGATGTCACGAAATATCAACAACACAGAGGCGTTTAGGCATGTAGAAGTACTCAAGAGATAAACTAATACACACAATCCTGAAGGTGAAACCACCATCTCCACGTGGAACCTCCTCATGTTTATAGGATTGTATGAGCAAGAAAATGATACAACCTTTGTCTTGAACCTGAAACCA
Organism: Pseudotsuga menziesii; assembly: GCA_001517045.1. Taxonomy (NCBI): domain Eukaryota; kingdom Viridiplantae; phylum Streptophyta; class Pinopsida; order Pinales; family Pinaceae; genus Pseudotsuga; species Pseudotsuga menziesii. The sequence continues at coordinate 630,954 of LPNX010614035.1, read as the reverse complement.
CTCATGCTACTACTCATAGTCGATGTGACAATGGATCGTAGAAGCACAACATAAACCAATCGACATTCTCCACGTGGACACTTTTACTAGTTAAAAATTAAATGAAACCCATGTCATATTTCCCTAGATAATATTGCCATGTGTTCTCTTATTTTAATGCACCAAAGGTTGAATTTACTCAATAACATGATTTCAAGGATTCAAATTTCATACTTTTGTAAGGATATCCAAGAAAACAAGAAATCAATATGGCCTCCAACATAGAGAACAACACTTAGAGTAGGGTAATTTCTACAAATTCCACCATCCAGGGTTGTGTTTCTCTTATTCAATCTATCTTGTGGCCTCCACAGAGACTTCCATATCTTTTGATTTTATCTAGAAGCCACATTAAAAATATGATCACTTGATTGATACATAGGCTGATCTATTCAAGCATGTTCTTTTAATCCTGGATATGCACAAGGTCATCGGTGATGCTAAATCCAAATTTGACAACTCCTAAGACTTCTTGCACCTATGGGAATCAAATTTTCCAACTTTTGTGATACCTATAATGCATCATTTCTTGGAATTGGTCACCTAGTTCATAGAGCTATACTTCCAAGAGAATAAAGTTATGGTATATAGGGATAGGACCACTATCATTTTCCCTATCGCTGAAGAGTTTTTGTAGGAGATGTTAGATATATTTAAAGATGATACCTTGCAAAAATTGATGAGGATTATATGATCTATAGGTTTCAATATCTAATCCAAGAGGAAAGGGATCTATTCTTGAAACTAATGCTACCTCTTGGCGTCAAATTTCCCTCTGGTCCTCTTCCTTACGAGTTAGAAATGCTCTCAGAAGTGGATAAGACAAAAATGGAAATGATATTTCAAGTATTGGGATACGATCACGATAAGGTATTTGAGGACACTATGTTGGGTTTCTTGTTTTCCATCCGTCCCCTTATAGGAGCACCAACTGCTAAGTTTGAATTTCCCTTTTCATGGTTAATATGATATTGCTGAATATTGCGTAACTTTAGAAGATATTATTCTTATTCTTGATGTGTCATTGTTGTATTATTATTATACTCCCTTTTTGGATTTTATCATTGCAATCAATCATGTAAAATCCCTTGAAAGAATCAATGTAAACATTGTCTGTTGGTTAGCCCTAGAAGAATCCATAAAGAAAAAATTATATTATACCCTAGAGAAGTCATCCCTGACAGCTAGATAATTTAGTCCCATAAGGGGAATGTCACTTGGAAGACATATATAAATAGAGAGTACGCACCTCTCATTTGGATGCATCACTCACTCAAGCAAGTTCGTTAGTGAGAGAAGAGGAAGAACAAGTTTTCTTGGGAGAAGATTAGTTGCTTAGTGAAGACATATTATTCTTGGGGTTTTCTATGTTATCTTATTCTTGGGATATTTGTGTGGAAGAGCCTTTAGCTCTTAGATTGTACTAGAAGACATTGTATTTACTGACGAATATATACTAAAGAATTTTGTTGGGTTTTATTCCCTTCTAGGATTTCCTAGAGGATAAATCTCTGTGTACTTTTGTTTTGTCGTGATTTTATTTCTTTTAGTGATCCTATTTCATATGGTTATTGTGATATAGTGCAAATTGTTTGAATATATAATATAATCATCATTAAATTATAAAATTATAACATGGTATTAGAGATATCCTGAAATAATTCATTGTGCAGTCGTAACTAATGAAATTTGTCCATAAATTAGCTGAAAAGGGAGGGAAAATCAACTCACCCTAGAAGGGTGCATCTTCCTATGCAGGCAAGTTCCAATCCGAGAATTTTCAATTTTGGCCTTATCACTGCTAGCGAGAAAACTAAGGAATCATATTTTTGTAGTTTTGACCACAAATATGGAAGAAAAGGACCATTTCTCAACTTGCATTAGGGAGGAGCATCTCTCTCTCAAGTCATATTTGCAAGATTCCAAATTTGGAAAATTAGGGTTCTCCAGCGAACCCTAGAATAAACCAGAAACATATTTTAAAAGGAATTGAAGCAAGAAATTGGTTGGAGTATTCTTATTGTTAAGAACTATACTCCGATATTTTGATTCAAGGTTCTCATTTTATCAAGATGACAAAAAATACCAAGCTTGAGCACAATCTTGAAGGAAGTGAGAACTTCCGGGCATGGAAGTATAGAGTGCTTCTCTTTTTAGAAGAACATGACTTGGAAAACTATGTCAAAGAAGAAGTTGCAAATCCATAGGGAGATGAATAGAAATTTAGATAGAAGAAAAATGTGCTCAAGTCCGAGAGGATCATTGCTGACTCCATCAAGGATCACTTGATCCCACATGTTTCCTCCTTAAAGAATACCAAGGATATGTTTGATGCATTGACCAACTTGTATGAAGAAAATAACATTAATAGAAAGATGACCTTGAGAACTCAACTCAAGGGTGTGAAGATGCAGAACTCAGAAAGTATACAATCCTATTTCACAAGGGTATTCCAAATCAAATATCAACTAGAAGCTATCAGAGACAATGTTGAAGAAACATAAATTGTGATGACTACATTGAATGGTCTCCCAATATCATGGGAATCAGTTATTCAAGTAATTTGTTCTAGAAGGAAGCTCACCAAATTAAGTAGACTATGGGAGGATTGTACACAAGACGAAGCCAGAATTGAAGCCAAAGAAGAGAAGATAGGTGAAGATGGAAATCAATCCCTAACAAATCATGCACATAAGGGAAAGAGCAAGAAAGAAGAACACTCCCATAAGAAGCCTAGAAGATTCTAAAATAATCATAAACCTACGAAGGGATACTAAAACTACATATTTTATACTTGTGATGAAAAGGGACATCTTGCAAGAGATTTCGCAAAAATAAAAATCTATGCAAAGAAAATAAAGAAGAAGAGGTATCATGCTCATGCTACAAAAGATAATGGACCAGTTCAGAAGAGAGCTTGAGAATATTTCTCCAGTAATGAAGAATATGTCTTGAATTCAACTCTCAAATGTATCATTATTCATGGAAGCAATGTTTGTCTTGTTTATAGCCATTCTTCGAAGCATATATCAAGTTTCAAGCACTCTTTCACCAACTTGATAGAAGAAGACTCGCCACACAAGGTGAAACTTGGGGATTCTTATCAATATCCCATAAAATGGGTAGGAGAAGTATCCTACAAGCTAGATGCTGGAAAACCTATCAAGATGAAATAATTTCTCTATGTATTAGGATTGAGGAAAAATATCCTTTTCATATCAATCCTAGATGCGAAAGGATTCTGATTTGCATTTGTTTATGGCCAAGTATTTATGTGGCCAAGAGGTAAAACTTTTGATGATGTAGTAGTGATTGGAGAACAAGGAGGAGGCTTGTACAAATTGAAGGTACAACCAAAACAAGCATTGGTTCATGACACCATGGAACCATGTGAACTATGGCACAACAGGAGTGCACATATACATTACAAGGATTTGCCGATTGTAAGCAAAATGGTGACTGGTCTTCCTGAGATCTAGACAAAACATGAAGGCATGTGCAAAGGATGTTCACAATGGAATAATGTGAAGAAACCATTTCCAATAAGTGATAACAAAGTGAAGGATATCTTGGAGATAATACACTCAGACATCTACAGACTCGTGTCATCCAAATCTCTAAGTAGACATGTAGATTATGTTTCCTTTATAGATGATTATTCTTGCAAAACATGGATTTATATTTTCAAAACAAAAGATGAAGTGTTTATTAAATTCAAATAATTTAAAGATCTTGTAGAAAATCACACTAAAAATAAAATAATGACTTTGAGATCAAATAATGGTGGTAAAGTTACTTCAGAAAGTTTTAAGAGCTTATGTAAAGAATCGTAGATTAAGAGGGAGATGAGCACTCCCTACAATCCACAACAAAATGGTGTTGCATCAAGAAAGAACATGACCATAATGGAATAAATAAAGGATATGATCCATGATCAATATATTTCGATGCACTTATGGGATGAAGAAACAAGAACAACAATATATGTACATAATAGAGCACCACAGTGTGTACAAAGAACAAGATACCAGAAGAAATGTTCTCAAGAGAGAAACTAAGATTCATCCATCTCAGAATATTTGGTTGTTGTTAAAGGATAAGTCCTTGAGTGAAGACACAATTGTACCTCCCTAGTTCGAATGAGTCGAATCGAGAACAAAACAGAATAAAACATAACAATACAGAACAATACGTACACACCTTGTCCTAGATCAATCAAATATTGAAAAGAAATGAAGTAGAGAAGACTTACCTCTGATATGGAGTTTTTCCTCACTGTCCTCGAGCTGCTATAATCTAACTTTGTGTATGAGAGAACTTGTAACAAATCCAACACACAAATATCAAATGGATTAATCTTGAAACAATTTAACTGATCCAAGAAATTGACCAAGGAGATTTAATATAGATGATAATAATAATCAAATATGGGAAAAAAATGCATCATTGTATTAAATATAGAGTAAATAAATAAAACCATAGGAATTTGTTTCATAGTCCCCTTCTGATAGATTCCTCCTACTCCAACATGTCACACTTGTCTTGGAAGGAAGTACACCAAGAGTCTACACTCTAGGAAACTTTCTCCAGCATATACTTGCTATAAATTCCTCCTCCCCTCACCCATGGCCAAGGGATTCATTTATAAGACAATGAGGATAAGGGGGGAGTTAGAAGATTAGGGATAGTTATTGAGAGGGGATCCCAACTTTTGTGGAGCTTGAGTTAGATAAATAGGAAGGAAAGACTATCTAATCATATTTTGCTCTAGAAGCTTCTCGAAAACCTAATTGTATTCACGTACAAATGGTGGCCCGACATGTTAGTGGAGAAAGGTGTGTCTCAACAGGGAGACGTAACCTACAATAGAGGCAAGGCACACCATCGATGCTGGTTGCATTGAGACACCATGCATCAAGTGAGTTGTGACACATGTTTCTAGGAGAGAAAGGTATGTTGAGGTTGCTAAATAGTTGAATTTGTAGGAAAAGGAAAACCAAGCTATCCATCCATGATAAGAGTCTTCAAGGATTGCGACAATACCATGTTACATGATTCATGACTCTGACGAAAATCTCATGTAATAGATTGTGCCCCAAAGTATGAAGCTAGAGAGAGGTGATAGGTGATGTACTTTGATGTGACTACTGAAGCAAGGAACCATCAGTTGAAGAATTGTCGAAAACAATCAAGGACTTTGAAATACAAACTATAACATCTCTGAATGAGACATATCAAATGAATCAAATGACATCTTCCAAACAATAACCTGTAGATCCATGCAAATATTGGAGGTGGATCCGACCACTAATGATATGAACTTGGATCCATATCATCAAAATAAGATGTGAACCATAGCCATGAGACCATACACAATGGATCTACAAAACAAGTATAACATAGCCACCGACCAATACAATGTGGATCTATGTGACAAGATTCCCACATGACTTCCATGTAGTAAGTGGCTCAAACAATCTCCATCGCAACCTAGGTAAGAGATGCAACGAAATGTCTCCCAGGCTCTTCAAACCAATTCTGAAATTGAAATGATCCTAACCATGTGAATAAAGGAGTTGAAGTCGAAAATGGTAGGAACCACTTGATTATTGGTAAAGGATGTAAACCATTAACAATTGAAAGTGAAATCACCAGTGATGACAACGATTCCCAAGGTATCATAGTTCATTCCAACAAATGTGAATGGATGATTTGATGTTGAGCATCTGTGGAATCATTCAATAAGAGATCAATGATGTAAACCTACTTTCAAAGGTGAGAACATTTGCCATCGAGGCATGCAGGATTCAAGGTACTAGGTGATCTCTATATTTTATCCCTGAATGATGTGCTGGTGTCGACAATGATAAATCCATCAAAGGAGGTCCATGATGTGCCCCACATCATCGACACAAAACCGATATAGGAGGAGAATTTTGGACGATAGATCAAATGAGTATGCACTGACACAAAGTGTATGGATACGTGATACTGAGAGATTGGTTCAAGGATGGGAAACATGACAAAGGGCTTGATAACTGCAAAGTTTGGCTGAAATGGAGGACTTCTCTTGAACATTTTCAGCACGACACATGACCTGGAAGATTTGACTCAATGATATGGAGGACAAGATATAATGTGATATGAACAAAGAATTATTGAAATGACCCAAAGGAGTAAAGAGACCCATATACTTGACATAACCAAAAGACAAGTTGATCACCCAACTGTTTGAATGGAAGACAAATAGGTACCATGTTCAAGGGTGATAATAATATTACATAAATATAGATTCAGACGCATTTCCCTTCCCTTATTCCCCACCATGATTGATGAATACCTCTTTGTTTATTAACAATCTTGAGGAGGATATCCTATGATCTATATAGATCAACCTTCAAACGAGTCCAATCCCACATGTTTTACGAGCCTGAGAAAGTAGGGGTTCGGTCCTGAAAGGGTCCTTCAATGTTTAAATTTTATGACTCCAAAGAAGGTAAACTCGACGATTCTTCATATTGAGAGATTCTGGAAAAAGTAAAGAAGACTCTAGGGTGAAATTTTTCATAAGTTCAGTCCACAAGGCCCGAAAAAGTATAAAATAATACCTAGGATAACTCTCTTAGTTAGTGGCTGACTAAGGTATTCATTTTTCATAATTAGTCCACTAGGTCCGAAAAAGGGGTAAACTCACCAGACAAATGCTCCTTCGATAACAAGCATAAATCTTAAAGAGTTTATCGAGTTTGAAGGAAAACAATATCACTCTCATTGCTCCATGGATTTATGAGTATGAGGCAACAAACAATGAACTTGACGCTATTTTACTAAAGGTTTTAATGATCACAAGAACAACATAAAAGGCACTCGATATTTTTTTCATGTTTACACCAGAGCACGAAAAAGAAAAATTAATCTAGATACTTCTTTACTAATGTTTTACGAGCATTATAAGGGTACCAAAGATGCTCCAAAGGCGTGAAAATATATTGGACCATGACTCCAATGTTAAGTTTCACCTGTAATCTAAAAAACAAGTGTGATACACCATAGAAATTAATAAATAAAGGGATTTCAAATGAAGAAGGGTAAAAAGTAATAAAAAATTACAACGTAAAATAATAAAATATTCTATTTTAACTCAATGAAAGGAGGTGAAAGGGACTCAATTACCATTGCATTCTTACTCTTTTCACCAAAGAGGGTTAAAAAACCATTTGTGGTAGTATCTTATGTTGGAGATTTCGGGCATTTCAAGCAATGGATTTTCATTTCGCCAACTCTCGGTAACTGTTCTCACCCTCCATTTCATTTCTTGGGCCAAATCTTTGCTATTTTTTGTTGTTTTTGGTAGATTTGGGGAAAAATTTTAGGGTAAAAAATGTTTACAGGTTGACACGAATTCCTCTTTCGAGAAACATATAGAGTAGGGACAATGCGTATCCCAAAGGTCAAACTGCATCAATGGTGCACTATGGGTAAAACATGATTGCGCCAACCGTAAATGTGCCCCCAAAAAAATACAACTTTTGTTTGGGTTTTTATTCAAATGGATGGCTTCTAATACTTCATTTTATGGTTTTGTATCGAAGAAAACATTGGAGTGGAGGGAAAGAGAACACAAGTTGGATAATTTGGAAGGGTTGAATGATTCCAACACCATGTTGGCCCTTCAAGAATGTGGGCTCAAAAAATACTTCCTCACTCCAAGCATGAGGGATCATGTTCATTTATTGGAGTATTTGGTGGGATTGTGTGATCCCGTTGAATGCCTTTTCCAGGTGGGGGCCCACATCCTCACTCTAGATTGGAGGTGACAAAAACACCAATGCACTCATTCATGAGTATTGTGAACCTAGGAGTAGAAAGGTTGTTGGGAATATTCCAATTAGAAGAGTTCGTTGTTTTTCATTGAGGAACGTTCTCTTCACCATTGTATGATGGTGGAAACGTAGTCCCATCATCAAGAGACCTGATCCCATATTCTATGTGCTATAGAGTGCATGCATCCCACTGTGTTCAACTGGTGTGAAAGTATGTTGAGCATCATGAAAGAGAAGTTGACCAAATCATGGTTGGGGAAAACAAAAAAGTCTGGTTATTGCTCTATTTAAGGATACTTTTTCACAGAGAAGGTTCCTCATTTTTGTTTTAAACATATAGAGATGGCCAACCCAGATCCACGCGTGAAGAGATGGATTGAGTTGTTTGGTTGACATGGTGGTATGATCCATAGTTATGGGCCAACTTTCTTCTGATGGGTGCGCAAGAAGCTTCTCATGGTATAGGATTATGCATACATGGGTACAAATTTTCGAGGATATCCCGACCTTCCACTCCTACAGGGGTCCAACTGGTGTGAAACAGGTAAGAAAATGATTTTCATGCTTTTCAACTTTTTATGCATTTTTTGGATATTAATATTTTGTTGGTGTACTAAGACTTCTTAAATTTCACTAATGCAGATGCCGGTCCCATGAGGCCACTTCGGTCATCCCCTATCCGGCGGTGGGGGGAACATAGGGACATTGGTGCATGTGAGTGGGAGGCGAGCGAGGAGCTTGGGGAGAATGAGCAGAACCTAGATATGTTGACTGCTAACATCCCAGATGTATCATTAGATGATCTTCCTATTTGTTATCAGCCCCATACAGTGGGGGTTTCCAGGAGGATTGGATGTCTACTTCGTCGAGTAGCTCGGGCTGTGATATGTTATCATGAGTGCTACGATTAGCCTTGTCATATATATGCAGCGAATTATGAAATACATGAGGTTCAAAAAAAAATTCAAGTGACATCTGAAAGCTATGAGCTTCGGGATTTTGTCCTAGTACTTTTGTGAAACTTTTATCATGCTTAACATAAAAGAAAATTCTAGTGGATTTATATACAATGTGTCTATGGTGGATGTGGATCTCATGTATGCTTCTTATTTGCATATGAATGATTTGCATGTTATGCTTATGATACATTTTATGATGAAATGCTTAAGAATGTGCAATATGCTAATCTAAAATAAAATTAGCTAATGACTCGAAAAATTTATTCATGCACGTTGGGAAATATGTTGATATTGAATAAATTCAAATAATCTATGTAGGAGGCATACTCGTCGAAAAATGAAAAGTAGAATAGGGTCATGAATGGTTTAGACTCGGTTCAAATGGGAGCCCACAAGTTGAGAATCCAAATGGATAATAATGCGGTCCACACCAACGAAGAAAACGCCAGTTAACAATCCAATCACTGCCTGATACTTGGAGGTATTATTAGTTGAAGAACCTAGGAAGACTCCACCTGAGCTCATCAAATAATCGGTGGGGAAATAAAGTAACCATGCTTCTAAAGCGAGGTTTTGGGTGCACCAGCTAGCGTCGTCCGCAAATCCAAAATAGGTTGTCATCTATGCATCGAAGTAAGACATGGTTGAGATGAGACCCTAACACACAAAAAGAAAAAATCCACACCATATCAAACACGCATTATATACAAAATGTACAAATCACTTATGTAGGATTGTCCTAATCATAGTACCTTTTAAGGTGGAGCCCATTTCTAGGCTCCCCCAGAGGTATCCCAGCATAATCATCTAACTCATATGCCCCTTTTTCTAATACATGCTTCACGATGTAGGTCCCATGCCACATGGACTCAAACTTACATTTCCCTAGCTTATCATGCATTTGATCATATGTTAGGACCAAATCACCCTCATTAAAAATGCAAGGTTTTATTGATTTTTCATACTTGGATTTGATGTGATTTTTATGTGCTTCGTTGGCAAGAGAAACATCATGACGAGTCTCGTTGAGCTTGGCTAAGTATAGAAATATTTCTTCCTCGGATGTTGTGTTTGGAATGATTTTGACATCTAGTTTGAGAGACAAGATATTTCACTCCATAGGTAATACTAACTCAAGACCATACACCAATTGGAAAGGTGTGAATATGGTAACAGTTTTCATGGAGGTCCTATATGCCCAAATAGATGAAATAAGCATTAGATTCCAATTTGGATTGTGAGTCCCTACCATACACTATATCATGGTTTTCAAGACTTTATTTATGGCCTCTACTTTTCCATTTGCTTGAGGGTATTAGGGGGTTGATTTCTCATGGAAAAAACCCAACTTAGCACTTTATTCAGCTACCATTTGGTCTTGAAAATGTGAGCCATAGACTATGGCTTGTGAAACTCCGAATCTAGAAATAACCATTAGAGAAAATTTGGGTCTAAAATGGGCCTTATAAGAAAGCGTGCCAAAATAAGTTTTTGTGAGTTGGAATTCAAGAACCAATAGAATTTCAATAAAATAAGTCAACCATAATGGTTGAATTGAGATATTTGTCATTAACAAAAACTACTTTTTCTGTTCGTATTTTCGACATATCTCCATGTGTTTTTACTCAAATTTCGATCGGGAGAGCTTGTTGGATGCGT
>LPNX010614035.1:553488-620426 GCA_001517045.1 Pseudotsuga menziesii | reverse complement strand
TTGGGGTAGCGGGGTCCGTCAAAAGTATGCAGTGTGGGTACTCATTGGATGCGGAATCAAATTCCACATCCAACGAGCTCTCCCGATCGAAATTTGAGTAAACACACAATGAGATATGTCGAAAATACGAACACAAAAAGTAGTTTTTTTCTTTCTTCCTCCAAAATTAATCAATATTATTTTATTATTTTAACTATTATTTTATTATTTTAACTATTATTTTATTATTTTCCTTAGGAGGCCCGTTTTAGACCCCAAAATTCCTCTAATGGTGATTAAACATAAAGAGTCATACAATTTTGCCATCTTCTTTGTACATAGGCATAGCCTCGACCCATTTTGTAAAGTAGTCTACAATGACAATGGCATAGCCATGCCCCTCTTTCAAGGTAGGATTATAGTGCATAAAATCAATGCCTCATTTTTCAAATGGGGCAACGACAATATCTGGTTGTAACGGGGCAAGATGGGTGCGCTTTTTGGAATGGAAAAATTGGCATGGAGGACACTTCTTGACTAATTCCATACAATCTTTGAAGATTGATGTCCAGAAGTATCCAACGCGTAAAATATTCTGGGTTGTATCCATCCCAGAGAGGTGATCGTCGCATGCCCCATAGCAGCATACGTTCAAAACCTGCTCGGCCTCGTCATGGGTTAAACAACGTCGTAGAATCTATTCGAATCATCGACGATACAGAGTCTCACCGACTATCAAATAGTATTTTGTGTGGTGGCAAATATGACAACAATCGTTGTGATATAGTTTAAGCCAAAAGTATTGGGTTTGGAGATATAAAGTAATGTCTCCATACCATGGGTCATACATATTGATCAGGAACAATGACTCATCGGGAAGAGAGTCAATGGTCTCAACTTCTTTATCAACATGGGGAAGTTCACACATGAGTTTCGCAAATACTAATGATTTCTTAGAGTTGGACTTAGCAAACTCCAGGTCAAACTCTTGCAGGATGACAATCCAGTGAGAATATCTCCCCCCCCCCCCCCCCCCCCCGATGTTTAACAAGTTAAAATGTAATGCATGGTGTTGGAGTCTATGAGAATAGTCGTTGTGTGGAGCAGAATGTAGTGGCGAAATATTTGGATTACTATGAAAACTACCAGAGCCAACTTCTCAACATGTGAGTAATGAGTTTCAGAGTCAACAAGACTCTTACTAAGATAATAAATCACATGTTCTTGGCCATTATTATCTTCCTACACTAGTTCCATACCAATAGTAGATACAGAGGCATCAAGATAAAGGAGATAATCCTTTGCATAATTAGGCAGATGCAACACATGTGCTTGTGTTATAGTGTCTTTGAGATTATCAAATGTGTGTTCAGAGAAATCATCCCAATTAAAAGGAACTCCCTTTTTAAGAAACTGCATAAAACCATGTGTTTTCTTTGCATAATTACATACAAAACAACGCAAAAAAAATTCCTTCCCTTGCAAAATTTGAAGTTTGGTCATTTTTGTTGGTGGGGGTAAGGACAGAATAGCTTCTACTTTCAAGGGCTCAATGCGAATCCCATGTTTTTAAATAATGAATCCAAGAAGGCATACGGTCTCAACACAGAATATGCACTTATGAGGATTTAAGCATATATTATAACATCGACATCTGAGGAAAATCGTTGTGAGATGGTTGATGTGAAATTTACGATAATTTGAATGGGCTAGCAAATCATTGAGATTATGATCCACTATATCCTTAATATCATGGAGGGAATTCGACATGGCCTGCTAGAATGTGACACTGACTTATTTAAGGCCAAAGGGTAACTTGCAATATGCAAATGTGCCCCAAGGGCAAATCAAAGCAATCTTGTGCTAGTCAGCTGGATGGATTTTGATATGATTGTATCCGTAGAAGCCGTCCATGAAAGAAAGATGAAACTACAAGAGAAGTTATTGATAATATGATCAATGAAAGCGGTAGGATAATTGTCTACAATGAACAAAATAAATAATAAATAAGCAATAATAAACAAATAAATAAAATAATAATTAAATGAAAAAATGCAAATGAAGAGGCACCTTATGAAAGGTGGCATCTCGTCACTAAGGAAAACCCTTGCATGGGTATTTATACAAGTATCATTTCTCATTGTAAAATATCTCTTATCTTATAAAAAACATATATTTTATTACTTATGGATTATCGTAACCTGTCTTATCTACCATGGTTATTTTTGTAAGAAACAAAGTTTCTTTGTTTCACTAGTATCAAAGCCTCTTCTTAGGCATTTCCTTTGGAAAAAAAATTCAAACCGTGTCTGAATCGGCTATTGGCCACACTCAGCAATTATTCTTAAATTCCCGGAATTTTTAGGTCCTTAACCAGTGAGGCTTATTTAAAAAATCAGATTCCATTGGAAGAGATAAAAGACTACTGCAAATTTGACTAGTCAAATCACTTCAAGGAACGAAGGTTCAATCCATGTATGATCAAACGACATGAGAGACATTAGTTTGAAGAGAAAGGTAGAGCAGCCGCAACAAAGTCCAGGACGTGGGCTAGTGCACAACATAATTGCATCGAATTCCAAATCCGGCGTGTTATGCCATCGATTCTATCGTAGTCATAATCATAAAAACAACACAGTCAAACATAGCCACTGTGGCGTATTTCTAATCTCTTACATCGTTGCAGCGGTGCCTGAGAATTCCATTCACAATCATCACATAGATAGATGCTAGCACCAGGATTCATACTACTCCGAAATTGTGCCACGACAATCCACGTTGTCGGCCCTACCACTAATGTAAATCACGGAGCAGGATAAGCGTTCGCCAAATCGCCCCCGACTCGCCGGAATCCGGCAGATAAATTTTGGTGAAAATCATACTTTCCAGGATTTAAATCGTAATTTTAATCATCTGGGTAGTTTTAAAATGCCCGATTTAGTGAAGGAAGGATTTATAAGATTAGTAGAATTCCAAAGTAACGAAATAAACAATTTCACAGCAAACATTTGACTGATTTTAATAAAAAATCGGCCGGAAAAACGGGGCGATTTGGTGAACGCTTATCCCACGCGGTAAATCACTACCAATCGAAATCGTGAAGGAAACCAATAAGTCGTCAGTTGGAATTAAGTTGTTGTAACGGTTCGGGAAACTTTTTGTCATAAAATTAAACATAACACTTAAATTCGGGTAAGAATATATCAAAGTATATACAAAATTATAAAGATTTATAAATTTCAAAAAAAAAGAGGTGGAAAGTTCTTTATTATACAAAGTCAAGGTTATCCCTAAAATCTTATTATTATATGATAAAGTTAAAAAGTGCACAAAGTGATATCAAAGGTTATTTCAAACTATTTAATCCATTAGAAAATTAAAAGGGTTATAAAGGTAACTAAAGGAAGAAAAAAAAATAATAATAAAAGTATAATAAGTTTAAGTATAGTTTTTTTAAGTAATTAAAATAAAGAAAATGGAGTATCATGGAAAATAAAAGGAAGATTCTCAAGTATTTCAAACATTTATTTTTTAGGGTTATTTCAAATAAAAGGAACAATTAGAGGGAAAGACATGGCTATTTCTATTACTCCCGGTGAACACAATAATTATATTAGTGATGTATTTACTAATGAGTTAACAATTCCGGAGTCAAATATAGGTGAAAGGTTATACTTTTGGAATAACAAAGAATATGTAATAAGCAATTTACAATGGAACATTGGAGATTATACCGGCATCTCACAATTTATAGTTAAATCCTTGTGGAGTAGTGACAGTGACCTAATCTTTGGATTACCATGGCTAGAAACATTGGGCACATTTATCTTAAATGTTGAAAATAAGTTTCTGGCATTCCCCTACAAAAAGAAGAAAATCACATTGCAGGCCATTAACATGAAATCAGAATCGAAAGTCGCATCATCTGAAGGCTTCAAAGAAATATCAAAGATGTTGTCGCAAGGGAATGAGAAATCAATAAAAATAATACACAGAGATTTCAACAAGGTTGTTGCAGGTAAAGAAGAAGCGATATCTCATTTAAGAGATCATTACTTCTACAAATCAAGAAGTCAAAGGATAAAGTTCATTGCAGTCAAAAGTGAGAAGAGAATATTCAAGCTCTCCAACAAAAATTACTAGGAAAGGATGAAGAAAACTCCTCCATGAAGAGGGTTAAACAAGAACTAAAGGAACAAATCGAGAAGTTAAAATAGGACAAACAATCACAAGATGAAAGGTTTGAGAATATTCTGAATAATAAGAATCTATTAGAGAAGAAATTAGTTCAAATACAGAGGGAAGCATCCAGACTATCCAGAAAACTAATTCCAATTGAGGAAGAAGAAATGAATACAAATTTGGTTCCCATCATAGTTCAAAAGGAAGTCAATCCAGCATCAAATTAAGCAACAAGAACTCCTTACCGACACCCAAACTACAAAAAGAATTTTGACCAATGACAGGGTCAAAATGAACATAAACAAAGGAGTTATAAATTCAAAAGCTAAAGAACACAAAATATGCAACCTAAGTAGAAAACAAGAATATTTATCCAACAAGATGATCAACAATCACCTCCAATGAAAATAGATCTCGGATGGACCACATCACATACGATACAAATTTTTTTCCTTGGAGTTCATAACTCATATCGTCTCATTCCGTCAAGAGTCGTAAGTACTAAAATAAAGGATCGAAAGATGACATTACAAGCAAGAAATCAGACATAAGCCTTGTATTCAATAAAGATTTGAGGACAAAGCTTCCCTTAAGGGGAAGGCAATGTAATGAACAAAATAAATAATAAATAAGCATTAATTAATTAATTAATAATTAAATGAAAAAAACGTAAATGAAGAGGCACCTTATGAAAGGTGTTGTCTCATCACCAAGGAAAACCATTGCATGGATATTTATACAAGTATCATTTCTCATTGTAAAATATCTCTTATCTTATCAAAAACATATATTTTATTATTCATGGATTATTGTAACTTGGCTTATCTACGCTAGTTATTTCTGTAAGAAAAACAGTTTATGTTTTTCATTGTCTTTAGTACAAGCCTTGTTTAAAACCCTATAATCGACACATACTCTAATGGTTCCTTGTTTTTTAATGACGTGAATAATGTTAGAGGCCTAGTCTGTCAAGGGGGTGTATTTTTTGTGGGAGAGGTTTTCCCCCAAGGTAAGTTTTTATCTCATGAATGATAATGGTGGGGTCAATATCGAGCATATATTCATAGCTCCATGCAAAGATGTTGGGGGACTGTTTGAATCGGGACATGTAAGTGTCGATTTATTCAGGAAAACAGTTTTAGATGATGTGAATATGCTCCATGACACTGGGTTTCACCGAGATGTCGATGGGGATGGTAGTTGTGATATTCCCCAAATTTTCTTCAGTTACCATATCTTGTGTGAGGATAGGATATTGAGGATTTTGAACAATATCCGGTGAAATAATGAATTAATATAATTCTCTACTGTATCTAGGGGTGGGAGGAAAGATGATCGATTGTGGTGGTCCTCCCATGGAATCTCATCCAATCTCATAATATCCATAGTAGATTCATCAGAGGAAAAGGTCCGGAGGAGATAATCCAATGATGGAAAAGATGAGATTAACCAAGACGAAAAATAATAGGAGTATGATGCCACTAAGTGACGTTCATTAGGATCAAGTGGGTTAGACACTGATTAGATCGCATGATATGTATCCTCGACTGAGATAAGAGGCAACTAATTTCTAATCGAGTCAAATTCAGTAGAACTAGGAACAATCTGAGGATCGGTTGATTTGGAGGAATGTTGGACAATGGACGAGATTAGGTTAACCATGGTAATATGTGATGGGGTATTAGGTGTTGGAAAGACTCCCATCAGTGATGAATCCTTGAGGTGTCCTACCCCAACACTCTCAAAACTAGGCAAGGACTATCCTAAAAGAGGTACATTATTTGCAGGATGAGAGTTGGTGTCATGTGTACAAAAGTCTAGCTGGTCAATGGTTACAAATTTTCCTTAGTGGGGAAACTATACAATGTGAAAGAACAAGGATGCAACTACTGCCATGGCATAGAACCCATTTTGACCAAGTACTAAATTATAGTCCAAGGGTGCATTAACTACTTCCACGTGAACGGAAATGGTCTTTCCTCCCAACTCAATAGATAAGGATTGTAAAAGTCCATGAGGTCGAAATCCTTATCTGTTAAATTATTTTAAGGTGGTAGGAGATTGGTTCATTTCAGAAGATCCAATGGTTCTCCAACATGACAAAGACATAACTGAAGTGGAGGATTCTTTGTCTAGAAGAGTACAATGGATGTTTTTCTTGACAACCTTTATAATTATTTGGAATACTAGTAGATGGGAAATCCTTGACTTAAGATATTTCAATTTAAGCAGGATGATGTTGGATGTTTATAGATCTATTGCTCCACCGACAGATAACAGGATCTTATGTTGATTTAGACAGCTTTATAAAACTTTTAGGGTTGACATGGTGCAAGGTGCCTCGAACAAATCTTCAACAATGTTGTAGTTTTGGGAAGCCTAAGAATTGGGATTGAAAGTCACCTTTGGAATTGTTATTTTTGGTGGGCGCAAGACTGCATCTGATGTTGGTTTCTCTATTGATGGAGGACCCTGTGGGGGAGTAGTGGACGCAAAAGTGGAGGTTTTTTCAGTATTAATTCCATTGGATTATTTTTCTAGAATGGATTCATAATTATGTACTATGGTGGATAATTTAACCATCTCAATATGCATCATGAGAACATGAGCGATCGTAGATGTTTCTCCTTGTGAGGGGGTTTGTTGTTGCGTAACCATCAATTGTTGTTGTGATGGGAAGGGGTCCATTAAGATTGCAGGTTGAGCATTTCCTTTAATGGTTTTTTGGACCTTTTCACGATAGGGACAGTCCTTCGTGAAATGATATTCACCACACATTAAACATGGGAACTTAGATTTCCATTTTGGTTTAGCATCGATTGTGCCTTGATTGGTTTTTTTTTCCTGTTGGTTTGAAAAATTTTTGGATTTAACCTTATTCTTCTTCTTACCTCCTTATTTCTGAGATGAATTAGATTGGAATGAATTCACTTCAACGGTCTGAGAAGGAGTGAGTGAATTTTTGGTGTTGTTACAAGCCTATGTTAGAGTTGAATTTGAGGCGAATGGATTTGTGATCTAGTTGATTGTGTTACAGGATGGGTTTGGACAGAACCAACTATGATATCGACATGTGATCACAAGGTTGGTCGAGATGGGTCGGTGGTAGGGCAAGGAGCATGGAGAATTATGTCATATAGTGTGCCATATTGAGCATATACTAAGTCTAAATACTAGGCAGGTGCAATGGCTTGTTCTTCGGTAAAAACCCCACCCATAGCTACATATTTGGCTATAACATGCAGTAATGATTTAGTAAACCAATCATCTAGTAATTGGTTCATGATAGAATCCTTAATTAACCTCTGTCTCCTCCTCCATTCATGAATATGATCAGAAATATGGGTGGAGGTAGATTGTCAGAGTGAGGTTAAGAGGTCCATTTGTCAGAGTGAGGTTAAGAGGTATGTGTTGGTTTCATAGCGGATCGGTAACTGAAAATGTGTCAAGAAGGCCATATCCAAGGATTGAAAATTTGCGAAAGAATGTTGTTGTAGTTCTATATACCTTTTGGAAACAATGTCGGTGAGAGTTCTCTAAACGAGCCTCAAATGAAGATGATCATCCATTAAGGAGTTCGAGGAACACCACAAGTGATATGTCATCACGTGGTTTTTTGGATATTCATCGAGTTTTCCATCAGAATTAGGAATGTTTGATGGTAGCTTAACAGGAATAGGTGGCTAATTAGGGTTATGTCGAATGGGATCGCTCATCAAACGTGAAAATTTTGGCCGATCTAATGTAGCAAGAAATGGCAACTGTTGGTTTTGTTGAGGATACTGGTAGTATTAATATCGCATTTGAGTACCAGTAGGACCATAAATAGATTGATGGTCCTCCCATAGGTGGTTTCCTATGTGGTCGAGGACCTCCTATATTAGGTAATGGACCTTATGGTTGGGGTGGGGGTAGGATAGGTGGTGGAGGTGGAGGTGTGGGTAGCATAGGAGGTCCTCCAACTAGAGGTCTAGTTGGAGGAGTGTTCTATTGGCCACATGGGGTATTCATATTTCCATGGTAAGTTACTCCGGGCCCATTTCTTGAAGTAGTGGGTTGGTATATTTGATTCACAGTCATATTATGATTCCCTGGATTTGTATAACCCCATGCAGTTTGACCCCATGTGGGATGCCCCCACGAATGTTTTCCCATGGCTAGAGGAATACCTCTATTCATATTGTAGATGGTAGATGAAGTTTTCCCTCTAATTACATTCTGTTTACTAACCAAGGGTTTCCCCCTAGTCACATTTTGACCACTAACCAAAGGTTTCCCCGTAGAGAATTTTTTCCTCGTGGTTGAGGATTGTCCTTCAGTCACAAAATTAACATTAGATGAGGTTCCCCTCCCCAGTCATCAAGGTTGAAAGAGGTGTAGAACCGGCCACTCAATTTTGAGACCATACAGCTGGAAAGGATGGTTGGCTTGGTCCATAAGAGACCATGTTGGGCATTGGTATTCCTGGTGAAGGAACAATGTAAGAATGAATAGGGGTATGGTATTCGATATTAACTACTTCCAAAGTGGATGGTAAAGGAGAACCAAAACTCCAACATCAAAAATAGTCCAAGTTCCCATATGTTGGATATGGTATCATTATGTGCTACTAAAAAGTCATTATTTGAGATCTTGGTAGGAGGCGCAGGTGGAGATGGAGTTAATTACACAGTTGATGGTGTACCAAAGATGGAAATAACTTGTCCTAAGGAAATACTCCAAAACTGAGCAGATGGACCAAATATGGTTGCTACTGGATTGTTTGGAGGTCGGGCAAATATCAAATATATAGCTCCAAAAAACACTTCAAGTGATGCATGAAAAGTGGTATCACGTGAAGAAGGTTGTTCTACCACCATTGGTCCCGTGGGATTGGTGATAGGTGTATTTACATGGGGGAAATAATATTCTCCCGATTTAGTAATTGGTATCCCTTATTCATGTGGACCAACTATAGTAGTTTGGTCCATGTTTTCCCCTTCACTTCCCTCCCCAGCAGGGGGATTTTCAGGTGGAAAATACTGCCACCTGCGAGATCTCCTCATAGGTTTCTCAACCAAAATGTTTAACAAAAATATCTTCTTAAAGGTATTCTAAACAAAAGCACATTGAATTCCTACTCAAACTAAAGGCCACAAGCAAACTTTGTGTGAAGGGTGGATTAAAAAGTTGGATCTTCACAGGAGTGTCAAGTTGTCACAACACGTGATATACTATAGGATACCCTAGAAGTACATGAGTAGTAGATCCCTAAATGTTGTTATCGTTGTATTGCAACAACAGGACGACCGACATGCCAAATTGGTTGTTTTCAGGCTCCTAGAGGGGTATCCCGATATACACAAGGTACATGGGAGCTCAAATCCTTAGTAGTGATGTCTGATGAAAAATCGTTTGAAAGGGGCATTTGTATATACCGTCGAGTATGTGAAAGAACCTTTCTATATACCGTTAAGTACATGAAAGGTCATTCTATATATCGATTGGTACATGGAAGAACCTCATGATCCTCGGGATGTAGTGTAGGAAAAGTAACGACAACTCCTACACTCTAAGATGTCAGAATACAACTCTAACCTATCATTCAAGTTACTAAAACTTTTAAATTAAACTAGCTCTTTATTTTATCTTGAACGGTTAAGTGGACCAATGAGGTGTGGACTCATCCTAATATCATGCATGACCTAAATGAGATGCATTATTTTTTGTTAAAGAAATGTAATTACGGAAGATATTCTATTTTGTATCGTTATTATTATTATTATCCCTTCTAAATATGTTGTTCCTCTGATTAGGGATGTCATTCATGTATTTGTTCATGAAAAGTATTGACGTAAAAATTCCATTGTAATTTAGGTCAGTAGTACCCACAAGAGTATTATTAAAATGTAATTTTGAGTCTCCCAATGAAATTCGAACCTGGAAGCAAGGAGAAGTTGTCCTTGTTGGGTTATTAGGACTCTCAGCTGATTAGTATAAATAGGAGATGTGCCTCCCTCATTTGGACATGGTGTGCACTCAAGCAAGTTCGCTAAAGAGAGGAGAAACAATCCATCTGAGGTGAAGGAGCCTGTATAGTCTTATTTCTTAGGTCTTACACTGTACTTGGTTGAAGTCTATATAGAATAATTTTTGTTGGGTTTTCTTCCCCATGATGGTTTCCTAGGATAAATATTTGTGTTCTCTTTTATGATGTGCTTGTTTTTCTTTTAGTGATCCTTTGTTTTGGCATAACATTTTTTAAAAGGAAAAACTTAACATGGTATCAGAGCCAACCTAAAAGAAGACATTGTTCAACAAATCATCCTGTAGTCCAAAAAGATAGGGTTTACTATTCCTAGCACCTTCCTCCATAGATCAGCCAAAACATAAGGGCCATTCAACTTTCCCTAGGAGGGCGCATCTTTATATGGAAGCGGTTTTCAATTATGAGGATTTCATTTTTTGAGCTATCTCTACTGGCGGGAGAAGCTAGGGCATAATACTTTTCAAGGTTCCATCCTCAGATTCCATAAAATCAAGATACAATATAGGTCACCTTGGGGAGGCACATATTTTCCTCTATCCAGCTCTACAAGTGATCTCAACTGAAAATCTAGGGTTTTCCAGTCAAACCATAGGTCATCCTGAAGCTGGTTCCAGAAGAAGTCCTCAAACTGGTAAGTACTATCTCTTATATTTTCGTTTGAACTTATTATTCATTAACTTATGACAAACAATACCAATCTTGATGAAAATATTGAAGGAGAAGATAATTTCAGAGCATGGAGGTATAGAGTCATGCTCATTCTTGAAGAACATGACCTAGAAGGATACATCAAAGAAGAGGTCAATGAACTGGAGGGAGATGAGAAAAGTGACAAGAACATGAAGGATATAATCAAATCCAAGAGGATCATAGATGATTCTATCAAGGATAATTTGATCCCCCAAGTGTCTTCAAAGAATACTCCAAAGGAAACGTTTGATGCACTAACCAATATGTTTGAAGGGAAGAATATCAATAGAAGAATGACCTTGAGAAACCAACTCAAGGGTTTGAAGATGCAAAAGGAAGAAACCATGTAGTCATAATTCTCCAGAGTATCTCAAATCAAAGAACAGTTAGAACCCATTAGTGACATAGTAGAAGAAGTTGAAGTTGTGATGACCACCCTAAATGGTATTCCAAGAGAATGAGATTCGTTTATAAGAGGAATATGTGCTAGAAGAAAGCTAACGAAATTCAACAAGCTATGGGAAGAATGTGTACAAGAAGGTCAGTTAGCAAATAGAGAAGAAAAATTAAATGAAGATGAATATCAAGCTCTAGTTTCTCATATAAAGAACGGAATTAACAAAAGGAAGGACCGAGGATCTCCTACAAGAATATCACAAGAATTCAAAAGAGGTAAGAAGCTTAAGAAGGATTACTCATCTTATGAATGTTACACATGTCATAAGTTAGGACATATCTCCATACATTTTCCAATTAACAAAAAAAATTCAAGAAGAAGAACTGAAATCCATTCCCATGCAACCGAACATAATGAATCAGGTGAAGAGAAGACCAGAGAAAATGAAGACTCTAATGAACAATATGTATTGATATCAGCCCTCACAGGATCAATCTCTCATGGAAGTGACACTTTTCTCATAGATAGTGGTGCTTCCAAACATATGACATGTCACAGAGATTCTCTCTCATGGCTCACTCAGAAAGACTATCCACACAAAGTGTATCTTGGAGATGATTATCAATATCCCATGAAAGGGATGGCAAAATCCTATTACAAGATAAAATTCGGTAAGTCCATGAAATGAAAGAAGTATTATATGTTCTAGGTATAAATAAGAATCTTCAATCTATGTCAGCTTTATACAAGAATGGATTCAAAGTTTCCTTTGTATATGGTGAATTTCTTATGTGGCGAAAAGGAAGACCTATAGATGATGTAGTTATAATAGGTGTGGAAGAAGGAGGACTCTACAAACTAAAAGACCATACAGATTCATATTTCTCATCTAGTACCATCAGTTCATGTGAACTATGGCATAGAATAATTTCTCATGTAAACTACAAATCATTACCAATTGTGAGAAAAGTAAGAACGAGTCTACTAGAAATACAAATCAATCATGAAGGGGTATGTAAAGGATGTTCTTAAGGGAATAATACCAAGAATCCATTTCCAAAAAGTAATAGTAAAGAAAAAGGGATCTTAAAGATTGTCCACTCATATGTGTGCAGACCAATGTCAACTAATTCCTTAAGTGGGTATGTCTATTATGTCTCTTTTATTGATGAATACTTACATAAGACTCGAATATATTTCTTGAAAAGGAAAGATGAAGTATTTGAAAAATTCAAAGAGTTCAAGGATCTTGTGGAGAATCTCTCTTAAATAAGATTAAAACCTTAAGATCATATAACGAAGGAGAATTCACTTCAAATGAATTCAAGGAATTCTGCAAAGAAGATGGGATTAAGAGGGAGCTTACTACACCCTATCATCCTAAAAAAATGGAGTATCAAAAAGGAAGAACATATCTATCATGGAAGCAGTAAAATACATGCATTTATGGGCTAACGCAGCAAAGACCACAATTTATGTTCAAAACAAATTATCCCATAGTGCGCTTGGAAACAAAACTATAGAAGAGATGTTTATTGGTGAGAAGCATGAATTCAGCCACTTGAAGATATTTGGTTGTCTTATTTACCTACATGTTGCCAAAGAAAAAATATCAAAGTTGGACCCGTCAGGAAAGAAGGGGATATTTGTTGGATATAATGATTAGTAAAAAACATACATAATCCATATTATAGGATTCCATCAAATTGAATTAAGAAGATATTTCACATTTGATGAAGACTCATCTTTCAACAAATCCAGAAAAGACCCATGCAGATGAAATTTATGAAGAAGAGCAAGAAGCTCCCAAAATTGTAGAAGCCAGTAAACCACCAGTTAGAGATGATGAAGAAGAACCTATACTAGAATATGATGACATGGAGGAACCTCAAGATCCTATAGAGACACCTCATGAGATTATTTCAACAAGGATAAGACCAGCTTGGGTTCATGATATAAATCAAGAAGCAGAAAGATATGGTGCACAAGAAGGAAGCAAGAGAAAAAGAATATACTCCAACTATGTAGCATTAATGTGCAAACTTGTTGATGAAGAACCTACATGTTTTGAAGAAGATTCAAAGAAGATGGAATGGATGGATGCCATGATCCAAGAATATCAATCTATCTTAAAGAATTATGTTTGGGAAGTAGTGCCAAGACCAAAGGATAAATCAATGGTCTCTTCAAAATGGATTTTCAAGACAAAGCATTCAACCGATGGCAGTATTGAAAAGTTCAAAGAAATATTTGTCACACAAAGATTCTCTCACAAGGAAGGGATTGATTATGAAGACAATTTTGCACCGGTAGAGAGATATACCTCAATCAAAATCATTCTTACTTTGGCTACAAATATGAAATGGAAGTTACATCAAATGGATGTAAAGACAACCTTTTTAAAATAGTGTCATAGAAGAGGAAGTGTCTATTGAACAACCTCTAGTTTTTGAGACTCATGAAAAGAAAACGCATGTGTGTTGATTAAGAAAGAATTATATGGATTAAAGTGAGCACCCAGAGCATGGTACATAAGAATTGATTGCTTCCTGAGGAGCTTGGGATTTATTAAAAGTAAATCAGATTCCAACCTTTACTATACGGTTGAAGATGACATGATCATGATATTACTATTATATGTAGATGATCTATTTTTAACGGGAAAGGAAAAGTTCATCAAGTGAATGTAATAATAATCTTGCAGTAGAATTTGAGACGAAAGACCTTGGTATGATGCATTACTTCCTATGTCTCAAGGTATGGTAGTTCCTAGATGAGACTTTTATAAACCAAGGAAAACAAGCAGTTGAGATCTTAAAGTGATTTGGGATATTTGATTGTAAGGAAATGAACACTTTGATGGTGAAAAATATGAATCTCCTAAATGATGACTCTTCAGAAAGAGTATATTTCACACTATATAGACAAATTATCAACTCACTGATGTATTTGAAAAATACAAGACCAAACATATGTTTTGTTGTAAACACCTTGAGTTAGTATATGGTGGAGTTTATACATGTTCACCTAGTTGCAACAAAACATGTGATGAGGTACCTAAATGGTACATTGGATTGTGGCCTCATATATGTCGCTGATCGTGAGTTCTGATTATGTGGCTACACTGGTTCAGATTGGGAAGGAAGTGTTGAATTTAGAAAGAGAAATTCAAGTTGTTGTTTCAGTTTGGGATCAGGTGTGATCTCATGGCTTAGTAGAAATCAAACTAGTGTTGCACTCAATATAGTAGAGGATGAATACATTGTAGCATGCTCAGCCTGTAGTGAAGTAGTATGGATTAACAAGTTATTGGCAGGATTGTTTGATGTCGAGGTGGATGCAACTGATATCTATTGTGACAACCAGAGTTGCATCAAGTTGACAAATAACCTGATGTTCCATGATAAGTCAAAGAACATAGAGATAAAATATAATTACATTCAATACATGGTGCAGAGAGGAGCTATAAACCTACAGTATGTTCCTACAGAGGAACAAGTTGTAGATGTGTTAACTAAGCCTCTGTCTCATTTGAATTTTGAATATTTAAGAGAAAATCTTGGTGTAGTCTTAAAGAACCTCCCTGAAAAGAGGGAGTGATGATGAGATTGTTATTAATGGTGTGATGGCAGCTCAATCCATATTTCATGGCAGTGAATAGAAGAGTCTAGTTCCTGTGGATAATGTTGTGGTCCTGCATTCATTTGCAGATGTTGTGCTCTAGAATTTGTTTACAGACACTGTGGTCTTGCATTCATTTGTGGACGTTGTGTTTTGGAATTAATTTGTAGACGTTGTGGTCTGAAATTCATTTGCAGACGTTGTGGTATTGCATTCATTTGGAGACAATGAGATTCCAACATTCTTGATGCTAAGGATGATTTCACATTAATTTGTGGATGTTGTGTTGGTTTTGCATGTGATGCTCATGATGATGTGACAGGATATGATGCTTGTGATGATGCGGCGAGATGTGATGCTCATGATGATGCGACGAGATGTGATGCTCTTCATGATGTGATGAGGTGTGATGCTTGTGATGATGCAATGATATGTGGTGCTCATGATGATGCAACGAGATGTGATGTTCATGATGATGCGACGAGATGTGATGCTCATGTTGATGCGACGATATGTGATGCTCGTGATGATGCGAAGAGATGTGATATTCATGATGGTGCGATGAGATGTAATACTCCATGATGATGATGTTCCACAGACGATGATGATGTTGATGTGATTGTGAAAAAATCCTATGATGTATAGACTTACCAGTCAGTTGTACAAATGTATTGTTGTGTCATAGAATACCTTCCTTGTTAAGAGGGAGTGTTAAATAAATGTAACTGCGGAATATATTCTATTTTTTATCATTATTATTATTATTATCCCTTCCAAATATGTTGTTCCTCTAATTTGGTATGTCATTGATGTATTTGGTCATGAAAATTCTTGAGGTAAAACCTCCATTGTAAGTTGGGTCAGTAGTACCCGTAAAAGTATTATTAAAATGTACTTTTGAGTCTCCTAAGGAAAGGTTGTCCTATCAGTAAGGAGAAGTCAGCTATGTTGGGTTATTAGTCCTATAAACTAATTAGTAAAAATATGAGAGGCACCTCTCTCATTTCAACATGGTGTGCACTCACGCAAGTCAGCTAGAGGGAGAAACAATCCATCTGAGGTGAAGGAAGTTGTATAGTCTTATGTCTTGGGTCTTACACTGTACTTGGTTGAAGTCTATATCGAGGAATTTTTGCTGCGTTTTCTTCCCCAGGATAAATATTTGTTTTTTATTTTCTACTGTGCTTGTTGTTCTTTCAATGATCCTTTGTTTTGGCATAACATATTTTAAAAGGAAAAACTTCAGATTTTTCTTTCGATGAAGTGTAACAATGGGAAAGAGAGAGATTTTTCTTTTTCTTATTAAGACAAGTGATTTTTTTTCTGAAATAAAATACCACTCTTTTCACTTTCCTTTTCAAGAAAAGACTAAAATACAAACATTAATCTTCCAATCAACCCAAAAACCAAACACAAACACCAAGACAAAAATCTTTTTCTTAGAAATTTTCTTTTCAAAGAAGCTTAAAACTACAAGCTAAAATAAAAAATGAACTTTTTTCAATTTCAAAACCTCTTAATTTTTTAGCAAAGAAACAAAGGAGTTAAAGAACAATTCAAACTATTCTTGAATATTCATTAACCATTCAAATATATTTGAGAGAGCATGCTTTTCAATTTATCCTTTTGGAGAGATCTAAGTACTCTTTTTCCTTTTAAATACTTAAAAACCAAAAATAATAAAGTATGCAAAATTTCCCATCCCTTTCAAAATTCTTTAAACAATCATTAAATATTCAAAAGATGTATATTTTCAAAAAACCAAATCAATACACTTAAGAGTGAAGAAAACGAAATTTTAATGTCTTTTAACAATGCATTCAAAAAATCCTAAGGATGATTTTGCTCACTTTGTATTGGTTCTAAACATAAGAGATAAATAAGTTTTGCAATTTTTAAAATCAAAGAAGTTTTCAAGAAATCCAATCACACAAAAATATTCAAAACTCAAGCTTCAAACAACTCAAATTAGACTCACACCAATGAAAGTTTTCACCACACCTCACTTTAAAAGAATTAAAACCTAAATCAAAGAAAATTAGAGGCTTCTAAAGAGCCACAATACTACCCTCCCTTGTGAGGGATTGAAATCACACAAGAAAAGTGAGGTCACTGCTTGAGTACCTAGCGCTCACCAAGAAACCAAGCCATTCTACAATTCTCTATAAAATATAAGAAAAAGAGGAAACAAACAATCTCGAGAAGACTGTGACTAAGACAAGTAAGAGACAAATATCAAAAAACTACATGGCCCAACCTTTAGTAGGGATCTGAGTCGTAATGGAAAATTTCGCAGGGTGACCCGGTCTGTTGTGCAACACAATGTGTCTATCATGGTCGACATGACTACAAGGAATTCCCAAGTGCGTCAGTAGCGTTCTATGTGTGAAGGCAGAGTGCATCGATGACAACATATTTTTTGTTTCAAAAATAAAGGATGAGAGAGCCCTGAACTCGAAGGATCTAAATGGACTTAAGGTGTCAGAGTTGTTCTGAATCACCTAGTGACTCAGGAAAACCAAAATTTCAACAAACAAGACAAAAACAAGTGACAAGATCTAAAGGAATCCCAAGGAAAATCAAGGCAGATCTATGGAATGTAACCCCAACGGAGTCACCAATTTCGCTAAAGGATAAGTCCTCGAGTGAAGACACAAGTGGACCTCCCTAGATCAAATGAGTTGAATCTAGAACAAAACGGAACAGTACATGCACACCTTCTTATAGATCAATAAAATATTGAAGAGAAACGAAGTAGAGAATACTTACCTCTAATAAGGAGTTTGTCCTCACTGTCCTCAAGCTTTTGTAATCCAACTTTGCGTATTAGAGAACATGTAATGGATCCAACACAAACAAATAGAAAATTGATTGATTTTGAAATAATTTAACTGATCCAAGAAAATGACCAAGGATATTTACTATAGATGATAATAACAGTCAAATATGGGAAGGAATTGCATCATTGTATTAAATATAGTGGAAAGAAATACAACCATAGGCCTTGGTTTCGTAGTCCCCTTCCAATAGATTTTTCCTACTCCAACATGTCACACTTGTCTTGAAAGGAAGTACATCACGAGTCTACATTGTGGTAAAATTTCCCTAACATCTACCTGCTATCAATTCCTCCTCCCCTCAGCCATGGCCAAGGGTTTCATTTATAAGGAAATGAGGATAAGGGGGAGGTGAGAATATTAGGGAAAGTGGACGAGAGGGAATCAAAAAATTTGTGGAGCTCGAGCTAGATCCAGGTAAATAGGAAGGAAGGGCTATCCAATCATATTTTTCTCTAGAAGCTTCTAGAAAACCTAATTTTCTACCTATACAAAGGGTGACACGACCTATTAGTGGATAAAGGTGTGTATCAATAGGGAGACACAACCTATTGTAGATTCAAGGTGCACCATTGAAATGGGTTGCAATGACACACCATGCATCAAGTGAGTTACGACGCATGTTTCTGGGAGAGAAAGGTGCTCGAGGTTTCTAAACAAGTGAACTTGCAGGACAAGGAAAACCAGGCTCACCCTCCATGATAAAATATTTAGGGATTGTGACAATACTAGGTTCTAGGACTCGTGACTCTAACAAAAATCTCATGTAACAGTTGTCTAGTATACACACATGTTCCCAAAGAGAAGAGAACAAAATTGGATCCTTTAGGAAAGAAGGGTATCTTCGTCGAATACAATGATACAATGAAGTCATATAGAGTTTATAGACCAGGATTCAAGAAGATCAAGACTATGAGAGATGTTACCTTTGATGAAGATACAGATTTCATAAATCATTAAAGTTAAAGTTGAAGTTCTTGCATAATGAAACTCTTGCCGACACAAACTAGCCGACTCAAACTCTTGCTCTTTCTTTTCACTCGGGATCAGACAAACCGATAAGGGGAGGGAATAAAGGGAAAAAGTAGGGAAGGGTTTATTAACTTGAAATAAAGAATTATAAATGAACTTTATACAAAATATAGTTGGCACGACATTGCAAGGATGGGTAGAGCCACTTCTCTTGCAAGATGTGGGTGAAAATAAAAATAGCAAAGAAGAACTAAACCTTTAATCTAGTCGATCAACCCTCTTTCCGAAAGGAAACGGTGGGGAAAAACTAATTATTGTAAAACTACTCCTAGCCCTTCTTCTTTTGCAATCCAAGAGTGGGCTGTGCCCTACTATCTTAGCATGCAATGAGAGGCCTTAAAGAAGTAATTGAAACTAATTGAATCCTAGTCCTTCCTCTCTTGCAATGAAAGGGTGAGAAAACCCAACTAAATTTGCATACAATGCATCGCTGAAAATTTGAAATGAACTTGAAAAATAGAGGAAATGGAAAATGGGCTCCAGAGACTCTCTTGGCCCTTACAATAAGGAAAAGAAATATGTAGCAGAAAATTTTGAGAAAGAGAAGAGAAAAGAGGTTTTTGGCCCCCCTTGAAAAATTCCCTTTGTAGCAGGGACTCTTGGGAGTGCTTTGAACTCTTTTCTACCAAAATTTTGGCATAGTTTATCCTTATGCCACTAAAAACCTGCACAAAACAGCAAGCCAATAAACAATAAAAAGTTCCCAAAATCACCTTGGGACACCATGTATGTTAGTGTAAAATTATGTACAAAAATTTCTGTAAATTTTGCAAGTTAATTAACTTCAAATATATTCTGAAATGAGTATTTGAAACCAGATTTAGAGTGCTAACAAGATGTAAAAAAAACAAAAAAATTGGATGGAATATGAGGAACAAATGCCATTTTCACATGAGGATTTGAATTAATGGGACATCCAACCGAGGAATCCCACTCTCCAAATTTTAGTAACCTACAACTTGATAGATTTTGATACACAAACTAGAAAAATGTGAGTTCCAAACAATGAATTAAGAAATCATATGTGAGTTCCAAACAATGAATTAAGAAATCATGTTATTCAACCAAGGAAGCATGAACTTCTGAACTACAAAATCCAAATTTAAAAAACTCATGAAATCTAAACAAAAATGAGTAGATCTCACCAAGGCAAAGAAATTTGTCTCTTTGGCCTCAAATAGCTTGAGCAACAATGGAGCATAGGAGCAAACCACCATGAAATACCAAGAGACACCATCTTTCCTCCAAATATTTTTATTAAAGAGCCAAAATCACTGGAAATTACAATGACTTGCAAAAATGAGAGAAAAATGAGAGCTTGAGTGAGGAAAGAGATTGTAACCCAAATGAGGAGGAGAGGCCTCCTTTTAAAGGAAAATAAAGGGATAAACCCCTATTGCATGCTTTCCATTTGTCAAACATGCAAATTCCCAAGGAGGGCGCCCCCTATGAAAGAGAAATACCATGGGAAAGAAAGGAATGAGAAATACATATTTACTTTCCACCCATATACCACTAAATAGATAGAGGAAGGTGGGTGAATTTCTTAGGAAGGTGGGACTCCTCTTTCTTGGCCCTACTCACAAGCCCGCCACTTTCCTTCATGACGTGCCCCTTGCCCCCCTGGAGAGAAATTCACCTCACTTAGGAGAGAAGGAAATAATGGGTTGTGAGCGGTCCTAGGGGGTCTATTTAACATGTCTTGGTCACCCCTAGGCTTAGACATAAAAAAAATTCCCTCAAAATAATTGATTTTAACTTAGGCAATTTTCAACATTTTTAATTAAATCAATTTTCTTGTTAAAAATTGACTGACTTGGGAAAACGTGACCAAAACCCTATTAAAACTTAACCAATTGACTCCAAACTTGGTCCAAGGGTGTAGGGGGGCTCATGTAATTGATTTTGAGTACCCATTCCTCTATTTATGGGAACTAGGAGGAACTTATCTCTCTTTTATAATACAACATTTTATGCTAACAGACATTTTTTAATTACAAAATTTTTAAAAACTAGGTAAAACTTAATGAAATTCCGCCATACTCTAGATAATATCTAGCATGGTAATTGTTATCATAGATCTTGTAGTTTCCCGATAGATGAATCCATTACTGGATTGTAGAGGGGACAGGAAACCAAAGTCGTGACCTACAAAAACCCTAACCCCCAAAAGATGGATGGTTGCCACGTCGGCTAGGGATTCCTTCGCTTTATGCCATTGAATGCCCAAGTGACAATGGGGGAGACTCGATCTTATCCTGAAAGGACAGATCTACATCCAATCACCAGATCAATTCAAAAGAGTGAATACGTAAGGTGAGAGTCGGTAACCCTAGATTTAAGGGATGAGCCACAATTTAAGGGATATTTGAGTACAGGTGTTTAAGGAATGGATGAATGTTACTCAAATCAATCAAACCAGTGACGTATTAGAATTAAAACAAATCTAGGGTTGGTGTGTTTCTTTAAATGATCAGGCACGAGACCTCGGGGGGATTTAATCAGAGATATGGGAAAGACCCAGGGCGAGGTCGAGTTAATGGAATTAAGAATTCAACACATGTGTTTGGGTAAAAGGATTCGATAATAAAAATACCCAACTTAAACTAGAGCAAAAACAGAGGAAATTGACCAGCAAGCCAAATAGGGGTGTTTTCTACTAGACTGGAACCAGTGCTTAGAGATGGGCAGAGGAGTCCAAGCTTGACGTTTTTAATGGAGAGGGGATTTTTCAGTATGCCGGACAAAACCCAGATCGCCAAATTTTTAATTCTTAGTGCAAATTGGTTCGGTGATTTTCCTACTACTAAATGAGAGTTTTTTCAATGCAGGAAGTGATGGGAAATGCATACAAAAAATAAAATAAGGAGAAATTACCTATGAGACATACCTAGATGTTGTAGATGACCTAAAAAATTATGAAGATAACCACTTTCTTGATCAAATGAGCATTTCTGGAGTATATATGATGGATTTGAGCTTCAGCCAATCACCCTAGCGCCCCCTTCAACCTGCCAGACTAGAGAAAATCAAATGGTAAGGAAAAAAAACAAAGATATACAAGATAAAAGAAAGAATACGCAGTAAAATTTCATAAAGAAAATATTACTCCCTGAACCGAACACCAAAGAGCGGAGACGAGGTGAGTTTCCCCACAACTGCATCCTCTCTAGCGTGCCTCTTCAACCTATAGAAAATGGGTAATGGAAAAAATGAAAGATATATCCCGAACAATACTAAGTATAGAAGAGTAGCAATGCTATTTATCGGATCATCAAATCATTTACACAAACACGGAAAGTAATCCTAGACAAATATTCTTTATTCAAATTCCAATGCCATACCTCATGAATACAATGGGGTGTCACCTCTCTTAAATAGTTTGAGAGAGACGTAAAACCTAATTCACTTTTACGTCCAACGGTTAGGATTAAAACATCATCAATGGTGGAGATCAACAATACATATATCACAACATGGATCAAGTGATTAAGTCAAAGAGGGGGCACACTTTACTCAAGGACGCCTATCCTAGGTGAAAGTCACAATATAACATAAGATGTGACATGATAATACATAGAAGGGGGTCACTAGGGGCTTAATTCACCCTAGGCCCCTTTACAAATTCATAATACATGATATAACAATACAATACATCATTAGCCAAGTAGAGGGGGAGCCCCTTGGGGGGTTTTCCTCACTGGATGAGCCAAGATAAAAATAATATGAACAACTGCTGACTTTAAACTATTGGAGGACTGTCTGGTATGTTGAGACACATCATCTGTCAAAATTCCAAGACATTTCCTTGACCCATGAGGCCAAATCGATTTTTTCAGTGATTTGTCTAGTTCATTTTTGCTAGTACAATCTATGGAAAATGATGAATCCACCATAACTCTGTCCAAGGTGCAAATTGGAGAAAACAAATTTCTCTAAATGATGTGGAGAAATAGAAGAATGGTATAAGTGACTACCCATACCCCATGGAACACTGCTTTTCTCTAGCAGAACCAATCATACTACCATCTGGAATAAAATTTGATCATTTGGCCCATAATTAAGTGATAATAATAACTTATCAGGAGAACTGGGGCCAAAATCTCAAAACTGAAACCGAAGTATTGGTCTTGGGCATGTCTGGAACAAATATAGACCAAGTTGCATTTTGAGTCACTGCCTTGGGAACCGTGCTTGACTTGGTCAAGCTGGGTTGACCAGGTCAAAGTACCCAAACTGAAGGTGAGAAACTGTATCAATATGATCCTATAAGCACCCAAGGTAAGAAATGATCCAATAATGTATATCAAAACCAAGCTTAAATCAATTATTCCTAATCATGGTAATGAATAATAATAATAATAGTAAGATGTACTTGTGCTTCTG
Source organism: Pseudotsuga menziesii (assembly GCA_001517045.1). Taxonomy (NCBI): domain Eukaryota; kingdom Viridiplantae; phylum Streptophyta; class Pinopsida; order Pinales; family Pinaceae; genus Pseudotsuga; species Pseudotsuga menziesii. The sequence goes on along the minus strand of LPNX010614035.1, from coordinate 597,274 downwards.
AAGAACCTTGGAACTTTTCTGGAATTCTGCTGGTCCATGCCATACTTATAAACAATAAACAATGTGCTACTACTAGGTGAGGATGGACAACAAGGCTGAAGCAAAGGGTAATGACTTTTGACTGACTTTGATTTTATGATTTATTCGAATAATTACAAGTACACACAACCAAAGTGACATATGCATGATAGAATGAACAATAGGGAATGGTGGTGTCTCATAGGTGGATGAGCTGATATGAAAAGTGTCCGTTCAACCTTAAGAACATGTCTACGACTCACATCCAATCTAAGAATCAAGCTCCATGATGATATTTTCTAAGACCCTTGGGTTGAGTAAATAAGAAACTGTAGTGAAGAGATCCTAGGGGACACTTAGAATTAGTTGTCCCTTACTCCATCTCACATCAAAACCTGTAGGCTCCATGAGGAATTAATAATTACATTTCAATTAGATGGCTAGAAATCTTTAGCATTTGTTTATCCACTGCTTTATTTGGGCCTTTAAGAATTTCACTTTATAGCCTTTTTTATTTGTGTCTAAAGACACAGTTTGCAATTTCATTTGCAGGCTTGCATTTCATAACATATAACATATAGCTCACAATGCATGCAATGATGGTAGACATATTGCTTCAAGTTTTAGTTGACAACTTCTCATGAAACTAGGGGGAATATCCACAGCCAGGACCAAACATCGGGGGAAATTGACCAGAGAGGCCAAGGCTTCAAAACACAACTTGCCTAAGCTCAGGAACCAAGACCAACGGGTTCTCCTGGACCAGAAGGATCAAGGCTTCGGCAAGTTTTGTTGCATAAATCAGTGCCAAGACACAATGAACATGGGATCCATCATGCATAGAGGTCAAAACGGGGAAAATATATTCCATATGACAAGTCTCAAACAATCTAAATCATAGGATAAGTTTACATTGGATGAAACTAGACGGACAGGAGCAAGTGATAAATGGAACCAACCTAGCACTAAGGTTTACTATTTGTACAAGCATGGCATGAGAAACAGTCTTCACATCAAGTCCCTTGATTAGTCACAACACATATTAAAGTAACAATAGATATAAGGATAGGTCACCATAATCATGCTAACCTGATAAGCATAGGTGTCTGACATACATCATAGAGCAAAATCAAACCAACTAAGTGTATACCTGATCCCACCCCATATACATGTCTCCAACTGATAAGCCTCTCTATAACTCTATGTACCAACTCTAATCTGTTGCTTTGCTACAATGAACTAGATCATCACCAAAAGCATCTCAATGGACTCCTGAATCTCAGTCTTGGAAAGGAAAATTTGATGAACAAGGCTCTGGAAAGGCCGAAGCTGTAAAAATCCATGCTAATACCCCATGTGAAAAATAGTTCGGAATAGAATAAAAGACAAGTTTGCATGCTGCATCATGGAAGCCCAACTGCAAATGTATATGTGATAACATTTGGCTCCAACTAGGACATGTTCTCTAATGAATAGAGTGCTTGAGAACCTCAAACATCTCTATTCCGTAGCACCATCAACAACAATAAATCCAACACATCCATCATCCTGCTTCCTTTCCAAGCATTTACCTATTACCTATGCACATGGAAGCAAGAAATACCAAAGCAGCATCTTTGGGAAAAAATATGTGCAAAAATAAACTAACAAGAAATAAATGTTGGAAAGTAAAGTGATGAAAAGTAAACTCTAATCTAATAATTTTAAATGTAGAAAAGAACTAAACACCAACAAGACTCAGAAACTAGAAGACTCAAACGTCAATCAGATAGAAATACAGACTCAACTACTGCTCAGAGAGATTATTCAATCCTTCCTACTCTAACTGATGGTGGAAAAGATGAAATGATAAGTCATGTCATGGACATAGTCCCTTAGATAAACTTGTTTTACATGAATTTTGAAACTGTGACCATATTCAGTAGATAAAAAATATATATTATCTTCAAATCACTCTACTGTTAGTGGTCTCATCCAAAGGTTTCTTGATTTTCTTGATATATGATTAAATGCATGATTCTCAATAATCACCTTATCACCATAGGAATACCTGCGCCGGTTAATGGATGAAGACACAACTAGAATATCTCAGGTAAGTATTATGGAGGCATCAGAGTTGCCTCTAGCACAGGGAAATAACATCGTCCTACTTCTTTCAGGTATAACATTAAAACGTGGAGGACCCCCATCTATGGGAAGGGCAATTCTTCCCACCAAAATCTCCCTTACTTCCCTTCTTGGATGACTAGGATGAGTTTCAACCTCCTCGGGGTGCGTTGACACAAATTCTTTAATCGTTTCCCCCATAGTCCAAAAATATGTAAATACTCCATCGATACTATCTTCAACAGGAGATATGGTGTCAGAATTATCAATTTTCTTCCTAGATCCTTCTCCATGGGGCATAGGCATTTTTCCTTTTCTGGAGACTTCAGATAATTTCATTTCTACTACTTATTCCAGGGGTGTCAGAGGTGCAATAGGAATGTGAGATGCAACAAATTGTTCCTTTAGAGGATTCTCAAGAGGTAACAAAAAACACAGAAAATTAGAAATTGATGGTTAGTGGAAATTGCTTAGGTTTGCTCCTAGGTCTAGCGGCTCATGTTGATTAATTAATTCGGATTGATTACCAGAAGGATTTTGGTTTTCATTTTCAACTAGAGGGGGAGAAATGTTAGCTTGAAAAGTAAGCAAATTATTTCAGAAAAATTCATCCACAAAAGCATCGTTAATTAGGACATCCTCCTCCCAACTTCGATTAACCAGATTTGTCATTTCATGTCTTAAGTTATTTCTCAGATCCTACCTAATATCTCGGATAGGGTGATGAATTTTTCTGGTCAGAGTATTAGGAATATCATTTGTTATGGACACAGTGTCACTATGGACGGTTGATTCAGGGGCTTCGATAAATAAAATATTAGGGGGATCAGACAAATGTTCAGCATTACTATCCATAATTTCCCCTACCAACTGTTGATGGATAAGCTCATGTATAAACCTAACATCATCTTCATCCTCAGAATTAGAACTACCTACTCCCATAAAGAGAACAAGCGTATAATCATCGTCCTTTCTTGCCATGTTTATTCTTTCAACACCCAGAGTATCTTTCCCATAAGTATTCTTCAGCCCGTCTTCATAGGTTTCAAGATATACATCAATAAAGGACTCCCTACAAATTCTTATCAGATTCCCGTCGGAATTGGGTATGCAAGCATAAGATAAAATAAATCATCAAGTATCCACCTAAACCAGCAACCCATTTCCTAAATATAAACATGCCATACACAAGAGAATGATCAATTACTACTACGTCCATCATGGTATTCAAATCAGAGCAAGCAAACATGTCAGCCTTCAAATTTTTGATCGGGCCATATGCTTGGACACTCCTAGAATCGATTCCACAGACATTTCCATATGGACGAGTGACTTCTAATCCCATCTCTTTCATAATGATCAGAGGCATAATGTTCATTGTGGATCCAGATTCTAACATGCAATTATCATTAGAGGAAATTTAAGGTCTAAAATGTGCCTCCTAAGGAAAATAATAAAATAATAGTTAAAAATAATAAAATAATATTTATTAATTTTGGAGGAAGAAATAAAAAACTACTTTTTTTGTTCGTATTTTCAACATATCTCCCTATGGTTTTAGTCAAATTTCAGCAGGAGGACTCGTTGGATGCGGAATTAAATTCCATATCAAATGAGTATCCATACCGCATACTTTTGATGGACCCCTCTACCCCAAAAACAAGAAATGTCATCATCACATTTTTACGGTATTTATTGTTTTTGGGGTAGTGGGGTCCATCAAAAGTATGCAATGTGGGTACTCATTAGCTATCCCGCTCGAAATTTGAGTAAAACACATGGAGATATGTTGAAAATACAAACAAAAAAAGTAGTTTTTTTTATGACAAATATGTCAAGTCAACCATTATGGTTGACTCATTTTATTGAAATTCTATTGGTTCTTGAATTCCAACTCACAAGAATTTATTGTTGCCTCGTTTTCTTATAAAGCCCATTTTAAACCCCAAATTTCCTCTAATGGAAGTAAGAGGTTGTTTATTTGCAATGTAAGGTAGAAAGAACGGTGTCCACTCTTTCTTTCATAAACCGTCGTGTGAATATGAATAGGAGGATCTACCTTTACCTCTTGACCTCTAATAATCTGGATGTGGCAAGATTCAAAAACAATATCGGGAGCATTTTCCATTGGGATATTATCGAAAAACTTCTGAACTTGATCTTTAACTGAAGGAAATTTCACTAATTCACTCAATGACACATTTTGCATAACTTTGTGTAATTATTGTTCTATGTCTATCCCTAAGTCATAATCGCAAAGATCTTTCTCTTTTGATTCTTCCTCTTCAAATACTATATGCTTATAATCTAGGAAAGGTGTGGTATCTTATTCTTTACTTCTGTGTTGGTAAACTTGAGTGGTGGGTTGTGTTGTTCTGCACACCATTCTTCTTCTTCTTCCAAATATTCTTCTTCTAGCAAGATTCTACCAAACTCCTCTTTATCCGTGAAGTCTTCAACTAATTTAATTCCTTGATCCTCAGGGTCAAAGACTTTAGTGTAAAATTTTCAGCATTCTCCCAACCTGGTTTCAACCACCATTTTCATCATAGTTTAATGCCCAACCCAATTTACTCTTAGCTACAAATTAAGTCATTTCTCATAAGAAATTTATGACTCAAACATAACCACAGTGCTCAACAAATTGATTGAATTCATAAATTTTATAGCCAAAATTTCTGCCAACTCGTTGCCTCAAAAACTGTGCCAAACTGGTTGTACGAACTACCTTGATTTCCATGCCCACTATTGTACCATATGGATTGTATGGACTACCTCGATTTTTGTGCCCACTGTTATACCGTATAGATTTCCTAAATTTTTGTGCCCACTATACGAAATTTCATGCCCATAATGTTTTTTTCGAAAATCGTGCCCCAAAAAATTGCCTCCAAAAATGTGCCTTGAATTTTCCTCGAGAAACGTGTTGTACGAAAATGTAATCTATGTTGTTGTATGGTCTTGGGAAATGTTCCCTCTACTCTTCTCTCTTAGCTTGTAATTTTTTCTCCTTCTGTGCTCTCCAACTCTCATTACAAATAGAATGAGACTCAAAATGCCTTCCTTTTCCTTTTTGGTGTCTAAATGAAGAAGCTGAATAGTCATTTAATCCAAGGGCCCAAAATGAATTAGATGCATGGATGAGATTAAATGAACTTTTAATTCTCTCCAAAATTAATTTCACTCACCTCACTTAAATTTATCAAAAAGTCACTTTATTCTCTAAAGTGAAAATTAAAACTCCTCTCAAGTTATTAATTGCAAGGGTCCCTTTAATTTTCCCCTTTTAATGACTTGGGAAAAAATAACTAGGGGAACACTTTCCTAGGTACAAAAATCAACACTCCCTCTTACCGAGGATGGTGTTCTGCACTACACCCAACTTGTCTTTGAAATGAATGAACTTGCCTCTTTCAAGAGACTTTGTCATGATATATGCAACCTACTCATCAATGGAAATGTACTGCAACTCCGTATCTCCTCTCTGAACATAATCACGGTTGAAATGGTATCTGATCTCAATATGCTTTGACCTGTTATGAAATACAGGATTCTCAGAGAGTTGGATGCAACTCTGATTGTCACAGTATATCGTTGTAGGCCTCAGCTCCTAATCAACTAAATCCACCAATAACTTGCGAAGCCACAGTGCCTCGCAACTATGTTGATTGGATTCCATGTACTTAGCCTCAGCAGAACTGGATGCAACTCTGATTGTCACGGTGAATCATTGTAGGCCTTAGATCATGATCAAATAAATCCACCAATAACTTGCAAAGCCATAGTGCCTCGCAACTAGCCTGACTAGCTTCCATGTACTCACCCTCAACAGAACTCAAAGCAACAGGATTTTGCTTCTGACTGAACCACTACACTGCTGTCGAGCCCAAACTGAAACAACATTCGCAAGTGCTCTTCCGGTATGCCACACTACCTACCCAATATGAATCCGTGAAGCCAATTAATATAAACACATATGATCTCCTATAATCCATACCATAATCCACAGTGCCTGCAAGGTATCTAAACACATGTTTTACGACAACCCTGTGCACCCTCCTAGGTTCCACCATGAACTGATTGAGAATGTTCACTGCAAAACATAGATCTGACCTAGAGTTGACCAAATACATCAATGAACCTATGAGTTGATGATATAAAGTAGGATCCACCAACTCTCCCTCAGAAGCATGAAGCTTCTTCCAGTTGGATACCATAGGTGTAGACATCAGCCTGCAATCCTCCATCTAAAATCTCCTCAGAATATCTGCTACATACTTTCCCTACCCCAGGAAAATATGACCAGGCTCCTCCCAAACCTCCAATCCCAAAAAATAATGCATCAACCCAATGTCAGTCATCTCATACTCTAAAGCAAGATCTCTCTTACAAACTACAATAGGTCTCTCCTCACCTGTGATAAACAAATCATCAGCATACAACAGAACAATGAGCAGATCATCTCCAACCATGATGAAATAGAGATTTGGATCAGCCTCACTCTTCTAAAAACCCATCGACAGTAAGTAAGAGTCTATCCTGGAATACTAAGCTCGAGGAGCTTGCTTCAGCCCATACAAGGCTTTCTTCAACCTGCACACATGAGACTCTCTTCCATGAATATCAAAGCCCTGTGGTTGCTCCACATAAAACTCCTCCTATATGATTCCATTGAGAAATGCAGTCTTCACATCCATCTAATGGATCTTCCAACCCATCTCCACAGGCATGGAAATCAATGATCTGATAGAATTATAACGAGCAAATGGTGCAAAGGTATCATCATAATCAACTCCCTCTACATGTAAGAACTCCCGCACCACAAATTGAACCTTGTATTTCTACACACTTCCATCTGCAACATGCTTTACCTTGTAAAGCCAACGAGAAGTCCCCAATGACTTCCCCTCAGGTCTCAGAACAATCTCCCAAACATCGTTCTTCATGATGGAATGGTACTCTTCCATCATGGCATCTCTCCAAACATGATGCTAAGAGGTCTCCTCAAAAGTAGATGGATCTGAATCAGAAAGACTAGCAACCAAGGCCATACCCAACCTATCTAGCATCACTATAGACCTCACTGGATCCTTGGGCATTCCAAACTCCTTAGCTTCCTTCAGGGTAACCCGAAGCCATTTAGGCTTCTTCTTCCCTAAAGGTTGCTCCAAAACTGGTCTGTCATCATCTGAGGAACTCCTAGATGTAGAAGGCACAAAAACCTGTGTACCAGGAGCTGGTAAACCAACAAATGGTGAACTATATGATCTGGTAGCTCTGTATGGTGAACATGTGACCTAAGAACCAAAACCTATCCTCGAACAACCTGCTGGTTGAACCACTGAACCTGAAGATCCTGTGCCTGTAATATGTGGTCCAGTAACCGTGGAAACCTGTGAACCTGACACATGTACTGAACGTACATATGAAGCTACCTGAGGTATGGGAACCTGCTGCTCTCCTTGCACTGACTCTCTAGAATTCCTGAAGGCCCGCTCCTCCTCAAATCTCACTTCCCACCTCACAACAACCTTCCTCAGAGCAAGAAGATAAATGTGGAAGGCCTTCAAAGTCTCATCATACCCCACAAATATTCCTCTCTCTTTTGTGGGCTCAAGATTTGTCCTCTTCTCAGAAAGGACATGTGAAAAATTCAGGAAACCAAATATATAAAAATGACTCCCACTCGAGTCTTGTTCCCTAAGGCACGATGGGGAATCCTATTCTAAAGGTAAACAACTGTACTACATGCATCTGCCCAAATAAAGAAAGGAAGTGAATGATCATGTAACATGACTCTCTATGCTCCAACAATAGATCGGTTCTTCGTTTCTGCCCCTTGGTTCTGCTCAGGAGTGTATGGTACAGTTGGTAATGTCAACTATCTATAAATGCCCTCTTGTCTGCAATACTCATCGAATTCCTTGGAGGTATAATCACCCTCGTTATATGATCTGAGTGCTCGAATCCTCCTCCCAATCTGGTTCTCCATAAGAGATTTGAACTCTTGGAACCTCTGCAAGACCTCCTCAAATTTCTTGTTCCTCGGGAAGCAGATCCAAGTCTTCCTAGAATGGTCATCGATGAAGGTCACACAATAATCAAAACCTATCATAGAAACAAATGACATAGGACCACAAAATTCGAAATGTATCAAATCAAGTACTCCTGCTGACCTGCTATCATTGCTCGTAAAAACAGTCTTGGTGTACTTTCCCAAAGCACACCCCCTGCATACATCACTGTGCTAAGTGTTGAACTTGGGAAACCTTGCAACCATGTACCTCAACATCCTCAAAGCTGGATGATGCATATGAGCCATCCTCCTATGCCATAGCTCACAAAGCTCACTATCGTTGTTATGTGTCAAAGCATGTTGGGGATGAAATAAGAGCTTGTATAGTTTCCCACATCTAACTCCAATGGTGTAAGAGGAATATGGTCCTACAGTATTGGGAAAAACACGCACATTTCCATCCAAGAAAGACACCCCAAGACCCCTATCCTCGATTATGGAAACTGATATCAAGTTCTTCTTCATCCTAGGTACAAACAATACGCCCCTCAAAGTCATGGGACTCATGGAATCTCTCTGAAATATAATGGTCCCACGCCCAATACCTTTAAAAACTATGTCATCCTCCAACATGACCTCCACATCTATCCCTGCATGTGAAAGCTCATAGAACATCTCTTGAGCATCTATCATGTGACTCAAAGCTCCACTGTCAATATACCACGTGCTGGTGGTGGATGCACTGAAAGAATGGTCAATCGACAAAGAATACTCCCTCTCAATATTAATGTCTACACTGGTAATGATGGATGCTCTTTCTCTCTATCAACATGCCCAACACAAAAAGAAAATCCTCTCTCAAATCTGGCTGTAAACTCCTCAACCTCGAAGATGCTATCTGTTGCTTCTTCTTCTTCTTCTTCTTATGTGGGCACTGTCCAGCATAGTGCCAAAGATTCTAACAAGCAAAACACTTTACAGTGCTCAAGTCATTCTTATGTCCATCCTTATGCTTATCCCCACCCTTCTTGGGGACCTTCTTGAACTTCTTCTTTCCCTTTGCAGTCAAAGCCACATTCTCCTCATCCTCCCTACTAGTAGAAGAGTTTTCTTGCACAAGACCTCTCGATGTCTCCTCCTGAAAAAAATCATCCCAAATCTTGTCCCAAGAAGGCAAGTTCTCCTTGGCTACTATAGCCTCCACAAAAACATCCCAAGGCTTTGCAACCCCATTCAAAGCTGTTCGTACTAGCTCAAAACCAGGAACAACCTCCCCTACTGCTGCAAGCTTATCTCTCACCTAAGAGATCCTAGTAAGGTATTCACTCCCTTAACTTTGACCATCTTGATACTCTTCAATTTCTCTCTCGACACCATTTTCCTATTTTCATTTGAGCTTTGAAACAAGCTGGTCAAAGCATCCCACATTTGATATGCACGGGTTTACTAGAAATGTGAGGGATCACATGATCTTTAACTGCATCTAGAATGATCCTTCTATCCTTAATGTCCTTGTTGAAGCAGAAAGTGCTTGTGCATCGGTGGAAGCAGGAACAACAATAGGATTTGTTGTTGTATTGTTAACCACTTCATCCCATAACTCATTTTCCTCCAATATAAGCACTAGTCTAGCTTTCCATGGGACAAAATTCCCAGCCCCATCATGCCTATCCTCCAACCTAAGTTTTGTTGTCATTTTCACTGCAAAGTTCAAGTCTCAACAAGGTGTTTCCCACTGACAAAAGAAATCACTGAAAGTCTGAAATTTTTCACTATGTAAAATTCTGCAATTTCTCTAACAAAGCTCTGATACCATGTAAATTTTCCAGCATTCTCCCAACCCGGTTTCAACCACCATTTTCATCATAGTTTAATGCCCAACCCAAATTACTCTCAGCTGCAAATTAAGTCATCTCTCATAAACAATTTATGACTAAAACACAAGAAGAATTTTACAACTTTTAATGAGCAACAATTAAAAAACACAGGCACACATAAAAAAATTAGACTCGTAAATTTTTGGTCAAATGACCCAGGAAAAACCCCAACCTCAAGGGAAAACCTATTCTAGAGAGAGAATTTTATTTTCTGCAATAAAATGAAAGTACAACAAAAACATAGATAAACTTACCTCAACCACAGTGCTCAGCAAATTGACTGAATTCAGAAATTTTACAGTCAAAATTTTTGCCAACTCGCTGCCTCAAAAATGTGCCAAACTGACTGTACGGATTGCCTCGATTTACGTGCCCACTGTTGTATCATATGGACTATACAGACTACCTCAATTTATGTGCCCACTAGTGTATCGTACGTATTGTACGCACTACCTTGATTTTTTTCCCACTGTACGGATTTCTGTGCCCATACTTTGTTTTCTCGAAAATCATTCCAAGGAAAACTACCTCGAAAAATGTGCCCAATTTTTTTCTCAAGAAACGTGTTGTTCGAAAATGCAATTTTTTTTGTTGTATGGTCTTGGAAAACGTGCCCTCTGGTCTTCTCTCTTAGCTTGCAATTTTTTCTCCTTCTGTGCTCTCCAAATCTCATGAAAAACAGAATGAGACTCAAAATGTCTTCCCTTGCCTTTTTGGTGTCTAAATGAGGAAGCTAAATAGTCATTTAATCCAAGGGCCCAAAATGAATTAGATGGATGGATGACATTAAATGCACCTTTAATTCTCACCAAAATTAATATCACTCACCTCACTTAAATTTATCAAAAACTCACTTTACTCTCTAAAGTGAAAATTAAAACTCATCTCAAGTTATTAATTGCAAGGGTCACTTTAATTTTCCCCTTTTAATGACTTAGGAAAAAATCACTAGGGGAACACTTTCCTAGGTACAAAAATCAACACTCTCTCTTACCGAGGAAGGTGTTCTACACTACACCCAACTTGTCTCTGAAATGAATGAACTTGCCTCTTCCAAGAGACTTTCTCGGTATATCTGCAACCTCTCATCAGTGGAAATGTACTGCAACTCCACAGCTCCTCTCTGAACATAATCACGGATGAAATGGTATCTGATCTCAATATGCTTTGACCTGTTATGAAATACAGGATTCTCAGAGAGTTGGATGCAACTTTGATTGTCACAGTAAATCGTTGTAGGCCTCAGCTCCTAATCAAATAAATCCACCAATAACTTGCGAAGCCACAGTGCCTCGCAACTGTATTGATTGGATTCCATGTACTCAGCCTCAGCAGAACTCAAAGCAACATACTTTTTCTTTCGACTGAACCATGACAGTGCTACCGACCCCAAACTGAAACAACGTCTGGAATCCGTGAAGCCAATTTGAATCTGTGAATCCAATCAATTTAACCCCATCCATGAGCCCACACTACCTACCCAATCTGAATCCATGAAGCCAATCAATCTAACCCCATTTGATCTCTTATAATCCAGACCATAATCCACTGTACCTGCAAGACACATGTTTTGCGCCAACCCAGTGCATGTTAGGATTATAATCCTCCCTTTTCCAAACAAGTTAATTTTTCCTAACTTAGGAGTTATTTAGTCCACTAGTACCATTGGGTCCACTTGGCCTAATTGGGCCACATGTAGTAGCCACTAGAGTGTGGGGAACACAAATTGAGGCTAACTTCCACTAGTTGCACCTTCATGCATTAATTTAGGCGCCTCCTAGACCAATCCCTACAATTTAGGAGCCACTAGGAGTGACGGTACCAACCTCCTTCAGTTGTTGGCAGTTGGTGACTAGTCAAGCCTAGTTATGAGTCAATTACATTAAGTTACAGCTGGTTACATTCAGTTAGCGCCAGTCTTTGCATGGTTTCATGTGGGAAGGCTCCTTTTCTCACCTACCACATCAGTCAGACTAGTTTAACTGATTAACTTGCAAAGCCACAGTGCCTCGCAACTATGTTGACTGGATTCCATGTACTCAGCCTCAGCAGAACTCAGAGCAACATACTTTTTATTTCGACTGAACCATGATAGTGCTACTGACCCCAAACTGAAACAACATCTGGAATCCATGAAGCCAATTTGAATCTATGAATCCAATCAATTTAACCCCATCCATGAGCCCACACTACCTGCCCAATCTGAATCCATGAAGCCAATCAATCTAACCCCATTTGATCTCTTATAATCCAGACCATAATCCACTATACCTGCAAGACACATGTTTTGCTCCAACCCAGTGCATGTTAGGATTATAATCCTCCCTTTTCCAAACAAGTTAATTTTTCCTAACTTAGGAGTTATTTAGTCCACTAGTACCATTGGGTCCACTTGGCCTAATGGGGCCACATGTAGTAGCCACTAGAGTGTGGGGAACACAAATTGAGGCTAACTTCCATTGGTTGCACCTTCATGCATTAATTTAGGAGCCTCCTAGACCAATCCCTACAATTTAGGAGCCACTAGGAGTGACGGTACCAACCTCCTTCAGTTGTTGGCAGTTGGTGACTAGTCAAGCCAAGTTATGAGTCAATTACATTCAGTTACAGCCGGTTACATTAAGTTAGCACCAGTCTTTGCATGGTTTCATGTGGGAAGGATCCTTTTCTCACCTACCACATCAGTCAGACTTGTTTAACTGATTACAACTGATTAAGAGACTGGATTTGACAACTGGAGATAGCTAGTTAACCTCCGATAGTGATTTAGACACATCTAGTTAGCGATGCAGACATATTGAGTTAATCAATTCAAATTTCCTCTAATGGATTCAAATTGTCAGGCTATTAATGCCATTGTATTGCATTGTAACAATTATCCATTTTACTTTTGATTAATGAAAGCAATTATACAGCTGCAACTCCTTATTACAGTTTCATATAATTTTCTGAGTAAATTGTTTGTGGACTCTTCTGTAAATTTTGTCTTGTTCCATAGATTCCTGTGAGCTCAATTTTAATATGGTATCAGAGCCTCGGCAGGACAAGGAAATTTTTCATCTATAGATTTCCTGCTGGATCAAAAATTTTGAGCAAAATCACTCCTTCCAACTCTGCACTAGAATTGGAGAGTTTACCACATAATTCCCGGAATCCCAACCTTGTTGATCAAACTTGCTTGATCAACTAAGCCAGATGTGAAGCAAACTCCAAAAGTGCAGGTTGTCGACCCTATTTTGTCTATTTTTTGTGATTTGCAGGTTTCTCAAACACTTCACTGCATTCGCTACAGTTGCACAATGGCCTCCTCTTCATGCAACCTTCTCACTCCTTTCAACTACCATCAGTGGAAGGAGGAAATTGAGATTCAGTTGTGCTCCAAAGGACTCTATAGAGTCACCATGGACATGAAGGTAGAGTCGAATCATGTTGTAGACAAAGAAAATTACTGGAATAAGCTTGATGAAGCATATGGCTTTCTGTGCCTTTCAATTTCTAAGGATCTTCTCTTCCACATCATTGGATTGAAGACTCCTAAGGAGATATGGGACCAACTTGCTACTCTGTTTGATAAGAAAGATTACTTGAGAATATATGAGCTAGAGAATGGGCTGATATCTCTAGATCTGGGAAACTTTGAGACCATGAATGACTTCTTTACCAAGTTTAAGAACCTAGTGCTCCAGTTGAATCTGTGTGAAGTTGAGAAGGAATATGATCAACTCATCCTTGCCATCCTTTCAAAACTTGGATCAGACTACTCTGTTTTTGTGTCCACCTTTCATACTGGAAAGCTTACAATTCTAAATTGGAAGATGCCCACCCTCAATGCATTCATTGAGTCTCTCACCAATGAGCATGACAAGCTTGTTCAAATGGGAATCATCAAATCCTCTAAAGATCAAGCCTTGATTGCTGGAGGACCCAAAGCTTCGAATGTCAAAGGGAAGCAAAAGGAAAAGAAGACAGAGGTTGAACCTCCTAAGTAGAAGGAGCATTCAAATGAGTCCTTGGGTTCGAGGAGAAACAAGCAAAAGGGAAAAGAAAGGATCCTTTGCTCTTACTATGCAAGAGGATTTCATCTTGAAATATCTTGTATGAGGAGAACAATTGATCAAATGGATCTTCTCCTAGAGAAAAACAACATCACTCTTCCAGCTGGCACAAGGAAGACTGACTATCGAGAAAATACTGAAAATTAATATGAGAGGTTCCATGCATTGAAGGCTAGTTGTTCTAAAACACATGATTTCATCATTGATTCGGGAGCTTCCAATCATATGGTTCCATCTAGAGAATCATTCTCTTCATTACAGTCTACTCATGGTCCAAGCATTCACATGGGTGATGACACTCAAATTCAAGCTGAAGGGAAGGGTTCTATCTAGATGAAACATGGAAAGTTCAATGATGTACTCTATGTTCCCTCAATGAAGTACTCTATGTTCAATGATGCTACAAATCTATTATCTATATACCAGATGACTCACACTGGCCCACCAAAGCAAGTGATATTTGATCTTAACTCAGTGGAGATCACAGATATCTCTAGTGGGAACATTATAGCGGAGGGTGTTGTAAACCATGCCTCCAAGGCATATGAATTCTCACACTTTCTGCCATACTCAGATCGAGTGCACTCTCAGGTGCCATTCGAAAGGGGAGGTAAGAACATTCTATCTACTCCTTTTGATAATGTTTCCATTATTGTTTCAAAAGTAGAAGACTAAGTTGAATCAGATTATGAAATTGAAGATGAAGTTCACGGTGATCCAAATCCAAATCTAGTCCCTACTCCCAATCCTAGGCCCAAATGGGCACAAAAGGTTATTGGGGCAGCTGGGAAGATGACTGGAAATCCATCTGACATAAAGAAGACAATAAATCAGTTTCAGAAAGAGAACCTTGCGCTATGTCATGCAATCTCACTTCCTTCAGAGAGATGCAACAAACTCCCTATGAGATGCTACATGACAAGGTCTGATCAACTACACTACTCTCAGAAGAACAAAGTGGATCTTGTCTCTTTTCCTCCAAAAAGAGATAAAGGTAACATTCCTCCTTCCTTCCATCATCATTTTGGAAGAAGATGGAGAAGTCTACATGCCAGGCCCTAGGATACCTGTGCATAGAAGAACAAGCATGTTGCTTCTCTACACCATAGAGAAGAAGTTCGCAACAATATTTTCTCAAGTTTTTTATTCAAGAGGAATTTTTCCCTTGATATGAAATCTTGATCCTAATTCTACCTGCTTAGTCTGAGGGGGGGTATTTTTCCCATGAGGTTTTTCCCCGTATCCTTGGTTGTATTAAGTAGTTACTTTTTTCATTTTAGTTGTAATGGGTGACCTTTGGTCTTAGTTACCAAGGCCCACAATTGTCCAAGTTATCATTCAAGGGGGGTATTAGGATTATAATCCTCCCTTGTCCAAACTGGTCAATTTTACCTAACTTAGGAGTTATTTAGTCCACTAGTACGATTGGGTCCACTTGGCCTAATGGGAACACATGTACAATTCACTAGAGTGTGGGGAACATAGATTGAGGCTAACTACCACTGACTGCACCTTCATGCATCAGTTTAGGCACCTCCTAGACCAATCCCTACAATTTAGGAGCCACCGGGAGTGCCGACACCAACCTCCTTCAGATGTTGATAGTTGGTGACTAGTCAAACCTAGTTATGAGTCAATTGCATTCAATTACAGTCAGTTACATTCAGTTAGCGCAAGTCTTTACATGGTTGCATGTGGGAAGGCGCCTTTTCTCACCTACCACATCAGTTAGACTATTTTAACTGATTACAACTAATTGAGAGGCTGGATTAGACAATTGGAGATAGATAGTTAAGCTCCAATAGTAATTTAGACACATCTAATTAGCTATGCAGTCATATTGAGTTAATCAATTCGAATTTCCTCTCATGGATTCAAATTATCACTCTATTAATGCCATTGTATTGCATTGTAACAATTATCCATTTTAATTTTGGTTAATGAAAGTAATTATCCAGCTGCAACTCATTGCACTATTTTATTTCACTTTATGAGTAAATTGTTTGTGGAATCTTCTGTAAGTTTTGTCTTGGTCCATAGATTCCTATGAGATCAATTTTAATAGTGCACCCTCCTAGGATCTACCATGAACTGACTGAGAGTGTTCACCGCGAAACACGAATCTGGCCTAGAGTTGACCAGATACACCAATGAACCTATGAGCTAATGATATAAAGTAGGATCCACCAACTCTCCCTCATAAGCATGAATCTTCTTCTAGTTGGTGACCATAGGTGTAGACATCAACCTGCAATCCTCCATCTAAAATCTCCTTAGAATATCTACAGCATACTTTCCCTGCCCCAGGAAAATATGACCAGGCTCTTGCCAAACCTCCAATCCCAAAAAATAATGCATCAACCCAATGTCAGTAATCTCATACTCTGAAGCAAGATCTCTTTTGCAAACTGCAATAGGTCTCTCCTTACCTGTGATAAAAAAAATCATCCACATAAAATAGAAGAATGAGTGGATCATCTCCAACCATGATGAAATAGAGATTCAGATCAATCTCACTCTTCTGAAAACCCATCGACAATAAGTATGAGTCTATCTTGGAATACCAAGCTCGAGGATCTTGCTTCAAACCATAGAAGGATTTCTTCATCCTGCACACATGAGACTCTCTCCCATGAATCTCAAAGCCCTGTGGCTGCTCCACATAAACCTCCTCCTGTATGATTCCATTGAGAAATGAAGTCTTCACATCCATCTGATGGATCTTCCAACCCATTTATGCAGCAATGGAAATCAATCATCTGATAGAAGTATAACGAGAAACCAGTGCAAAGGTCTCATCATAATCAACTCCCTCTACCTGTGAAAATCCTCGGCCACAAATCGAGCCTTGTATTTCTACACATTGCCATCTGCAGCATGCTTTACCTTGTAAATCCAACAAGAAGTCGCCACTGACTTCCCCTCAGGTTTCAGAACAATCTCTCAAACATCGTTCTTCATGATGGAATTGTACTCTTCCATCATGGCATCTCTCCAAACATGATGCTAAGATGCCTCCTCAAAAGTAGATGGATCTGAATCACAAAGACTAGCAACCAAGGCCTTACCCAACCTATCTAGCATCCCTATAGTCCTTATTAGCTCCTTGGGAGTTCCAAACTACTTAGCTTCCTTCAATGTCTCTTGAAGCCATTTAGGCTTCTTCTTCCCTGAAGTTTGCTCCCAAACTGGTCTGCCATCATCTGAGGAACTCCCAGAAGTAAAAGGCCTAGAAACCTGTGTACCAAGACTTGGTGAACCAAAAATTGGTGAATTATATGATCCGATAGCTCTGTATGGTTAACCTGTGACTTGAGAACCAAAATCTATCCCCAAAGAACCTGTTAGTTGAACCACTAAACCTGAAGATCTTGTGCCTGTACTCTGTGGTCCAATAACCCCAGAAACCTGTGAACCTGTCACTTGTACTGAAGGTACATGTGAAGCTACCTGATATGTGGGAACCTACTACTCTCCCTACATTGACTCTCTAGACTTCCTCAAGGCCCTCTCCTCCTCAAATCTCACTTTTCGCCTCACAACAACCTTCATATAAGCAGGAAGATAAATGCGGAAGGCCTTCGAAGTCTCATCATACCCCACAAATATTACTCTCTCTCCTGTGGGCTCAAGATTTCTCCTTTTCTCAGAAGGGAGATGTGAAAACGTCAGGAAACCAAATATATGAAAATGACTCACCTCAGGCTTCTTTCCTGCAAACATCTCCTCAGGAGTATTGTTCCTCAAGGCATGATGGGGACTCCTGTTATGAAGGTAAACAGTTGTACTACGTGCCTCAGCCCAAAGAAATAAATTGACTGATCATGTAACATGGGTCTCGCTGCTCCAATAATAGATAGGTTATTCATTTCTTCCATTCCATTCTGCTCAAGAGTGTATGGTACTGTCAACTGTCTTTGAATGCCCTCCTGTCTGCAATACTCATCGAACTCCTTGGAGGTATACTCACCCCCATTATCTGATCTGAGTGCCCGAATCCTCTTCCTAGTCTAGCTCCCCACAAGAGCTTTGAACTCTTATAACCTTTGCAAGACCTCCTCATATTTCTTGCTCCTCGAGAAGTAGATCCAGATCTTCCTGGAATGGTCATCAATGAATGTCACATAATACTCAAAACCTCTCAGAGAAACAAATGACATAGGACCACACAAGTCAGAATGTATCAAATCAAGTACTACTGCTGACCTACTATCACTGCTCGTAAAAATAGTCTTGGTGTACTTTCCCAAAGCACACCCCCTATATACATCGTTGTTCTCAGTGTTGAACTCACGAAACCATGTAACGATGTACCTCAACATCCTCAAAGCTGGATGATGCAGATGAACCATCCTCCTATGCCATAGCTCACAAAGCTCACTGACGTTGCTATGTTTCAAAGCATGTTGGGTCTGAAATAAGAGCTTGCACAGTTTCCCACATCTGACTCCAATGGTGTAAGAGGCAGGTGGTCCTTCAATCTTGGGAAAAACACACACATGTCCATCCAAGAAAGTCACCCCAAGACCCCTATCCTTGATCATGGAAACTGTTAATAAGTTGTTCTTCATCCCAGGTACAAACAATACGTCCGTCAAACTCATGGGACTCATGGACTCTCTCTGAAATATAATGGTACCACGCCCAATAGCTCTGACAACTATGTCATCCCCCAACACAACCTCCACATCTATCCTTGCCTGTGAAATCTCAGAGGACATCTCTCGATCACCTGTCATGTGACTCGGATCTCCACTGTCAATATACCACGTGATGGTGGTGGATGCACTGAAAGAATGGCCAGTCAACAAAGAATACTCCCTCTCAATATCAATGTATGCACTGGTAATGATGGATGCTCTCTCTCTATTAACATTCCCAACACAAAGAGAAACGTCTCTCTCAAATCTAGCTGTAAACTCCTCAGCCTCTGTTGAAGTTGTTGCCTGCTGCTTCGTCTTCTATGGGAATTGTCCATCATAGTGCCTAAGCTTCTGACAAGCAAAGCACTTTACAGTGCTCAAGTCCTTCTTCTGTACATCCTGCCACTTAGCCCCACCCTTCTTGGGGCCATTCTTGAACTTCTTCTTTCCCTTGGCAATCAAATCCATAGTTTCCTCATCCTCCCTGCTAGTAGAAGAGTTTCTCTGCATAAGACCTCTCAGGGTCTCCTCTTGAACAAAATTATCACAAATCCTATCCCAAGAAGACAAGTTCTCCCTAGCTACTATAGCCTCCACAAAAACAACCCAAGTCTTTGAAACCCCATTCAACGCTATCTACACTAGCTCAGAACCAGGAACAACCTCCCCTACTGCTGCAAGCTCATCTCTCACCTGAGGGATCCTAGTAAGGCAGGGAATCACTCCCTTAGCTTTGTCCATCTCGATACTCTTCAATTTCCCTCTCAAAACCATTTTCCTATTTTCATTTGAGGTTTGAAACAAGCTGGTCAAAGCATCCCACATCTGATATGCACGGGTTTAACTAGAAATGTGTGGGATCAAATGATCTTTAACTGCATCTAGAATGATCCTTCTAGCCTTAATGTCCTCCTTGTTGAAGGCGGAAAGTGCTTGTGCATCGATGGAAGCAAGAACAACAATAGGATTTGTTGTTGTATTGTTAACCACTTCATCCCACAACTCATTTTCCTCCAATATAAGCACTAGTCTAGCTTTCCATGGGACAAAATTCCCAGCCCCGTCAAGCCTATCCTCCACCTAAGTCTTGTTGCAATTTTCACTGCAAAGTTCAAGTCTCAACAAGGTGTTGCCCGCTGACAAAAGAAATCACTGAAAGTCTGAGATTTTTCACAGTGTAAAATTCTGCTCTTTCTCTAACAAAGCTCTCATACCATGTAAATTTTTCAGCATTCTCTCAACCCAGTTTCAACCACCATTTTCATCATAGTTTAATGCCCAACCCAATTTACTCTCAGCTGCAAATTAAGTCATTTCTCATAACAAATTTAAGACTGAAACACAAGAATAATTTTACTACTTTTAATGAGCAACAATTAAAAAACATAGTCACACATAAAAAAATCAGACTCATAATTTTTTGGTCAAATGACCCACGCAAAACCCCAACCTCCGAGGAAAACCTGTTTTAGATCAGAGAGAATTTTTTTTTCTACAAAAAATGAAAGTAAAACAAAAATAGAGATAAACTTATCTCAACCACAGTATTTAGCAAATTGACTAAATTCAGAAATTTTACAGTCAAAATTTCTACCAACTTGCTGCCTCAAAAACCGTGCCAAACTAACTGTATGGACTGCCTCGATTTATGTGCCCAATGTTGTACCGTACGAATTGTATGGACTTCCTCGATTTTTGTGCTCACTTCTATACCGTATGAACTCAAACTGCCTCGACTTCCATGCCCACTGTACAGACTCTACGTAATTATGTGCCCATAAATTTTTTCTCAAAAAACGTGCCCAGAATTTTCCTCGGGAAAACTGCTATTCAGAAATGTAATTTTTGATGTTGTACGGTATTGGGAAACATGCCCTATTCTCTTCTCTCTCATCCTGCAATTTTTTCTCCTTCTGTTCTCTCCAACTTTCATGAAAAACAGAATGAGACTCAAAATTCCTTCCCTTGCCTTTTTGGTGTCTAAATGAGGAAGCTGAATAGTCAGCTAACCCAAGGACCCAAAATGAATTAGATGGATGGATAAGATTAAATGCACTTTTAATTCTCTCCAAAATTAATTTCACTCACCTCACTTAAATTTATCAAAAAGTCACTTTATTCTCTAAAGTGAAAATTAAAACTCATCTCAAGTTATTAATTGCAAGGGTCACTTTAATTTTCCCCTTTTAATGACTTAAGCAAAAATCACTAGGGGAACACTTTCCTAGGTACAAAAATCAACATTCAGGCTCTTCTTTAGGTTCCTCACATATGCTCACATTTATGCCTTCAGCGGGCTCATTTCTTCTAGGGTTTTGTCTATTTTCTTCTACGAGCCCTCTTTGGTTGTTCCAATAAGGTCTTGGGTCATAGGCATTTTTGTTCCTATCATTATCCCTACTTCTTGCTATGTCCTTTGTGAACAATGTGAAGCTTTTCATCATCTCAAACATTGCTTCAAGAGTGGGTTTCTCCTCAGTCACAGGTTCCTTGGCCTTTATGGGTTTTGGATCACTATGGGAGGAAGAGGGAGCGTAAGCATCAAAGAAATTCTTCTTTCCCATAGAGGCTAAATTTGCTTCTGCTTTCTTAGCCCAAGTTTACGTAGTTTTGAGGCCATTAGGGCTCTTTTCCTTAAGGTTCAAATCGAACCATCCTTCAAAAGTGTTTAAGTATAGGATAAGAATGGCTTGTTCTGTTGGCTTTAGGTCTTAGGGAACATTAGAGACCAACTTGTCAAATCTTACATTAAATTCATGGATGGTCTCGTTTTCTTTCTTTTTAACCTCAAATAATTGATTTAGAAGGAACCTTTATCTGGCCAATCTTCAATGAGATTTTTAGTGAAGTTATCATATCCATCGATTGATCATGCACATAACCTATCAAAACATCCTCAGGCATCTCCTTCCAAGTATGTTTTAAGGGCTATCATGTAGACATATTTTGCATCATCCTCGTATGCATCCATGTAATTCCATACTGATTCAATGTGTTCTTCGATCAGGATCGCAGAGCATCCACTGAATTTTGGTAATTTATCAAATTACTTCTCTGGCATATCATGAGGAGAACCTTGAATCGGTGAGAAATCAAAAGGAGAAGGCCTGGATCGGCTTCCGAAACGCCTAGGTCCTGCAGAGGATTGGTGTGAGCCATCAGGTCCTGCAGAGGATTGGTGTGAGCCATCAGAGAGTTAACTATAGGTGGACTATTTGGAGGAGTGAGAGAATTCGAACTGGAGGTTGTAGAAATGGGTTGAATAAAAACGAGACTTGATTGAAAATATTATGGAGGGCTATTTAAGATTTGTCGAGGTGAATTAACTACTCACCAATAGAAGTTCGAAGACTGATCTTTAAGATTTTTATTATGATTACAAGCGTACGTCAATGGAATTTTAGTATTATTACTGCTTCAAAGGCTATACTCATGGGTAGTTCTCTCAGGGGAGTCGCGTTGTGGAGTTGCCAGGTGAACGAATTTCCATGTTCACCAAAATGAAATGTAGTAAGAGAGATATAAACAAAACAATGATTGTGTTGAATTAAGTAATTGAAATGCAACCACTGGACTTAAGACCGGATGTGATATGAATGAATAATAATGTAACCGCATTCATAGACATCGGAGTTACGCATAATGAACCAAGTTAATCCTCTACCTCCCTTGTAACGGCGCCAAAAAATGTTATCACAGATCTTGTAGTTTCCCCGATAGATAAATCCAATACTGGATGGTAGAGGGGACATGCAAAAAAAGTCATGACCTATGAAAACCCTAACCCCCAAAATATGGAGGGTTGTCACATCAGCTAGGGATTCCTTCGCTTTATGCCACTGAATGCCCGAGTGACAATGGGGAAAACCCGATCTTATCCTGAAAGGACAGATCTACATCCAGTCACCAGAGCAAGCCAAAAGAGTGAATACATAAGGTGAGAGGTGGTAACCCTAGATTTGAGGGATAAGCCACAATTTAAGGGATATTTGAGTACGAGTGTTTAAGGAATGGATGAATGTTACTCAAATCAATCAGATCGGTGACTTATTAGAATTAAAACAGATCTAGGGTTGGTGTATTCGTTCAAATGATCAGACATGGGACCCTGGGGGTATTTTATTAGAGATATGGGAAATACCCAGGATAAGGATGAATTAATGAAATTAAGGCTTCAACACACCTATTTGGGTAAAAGGATTCGACAATAAAAATACCCAACTGAAACTGGAGCAAAAACAGAGGAAATTGACCAGTAAGCCAAACAGGGGCGTTTTCTCCCAGACTGAAACCAGTGCCTAGAAATGGGCAGAGGAATCCAAGCTTGATGTTTTTAAGAGATAGGGATTTTTTTAGTATGACGGACAAACCCCAGAACACCAAATTTTTCAATTCCTTGTGCAAATTGGTCTGGTGATTTTCCTACTACTAAATGAGGGTTTTTTCAATGCAGGAAGTGATGGGCAATGCATACAAAAAATAAAATAAGGAGAAATTACCTATGAGATGTATGTGGATGTTGTAGATGACCTCATAAATGATGAAGATAACCACTTTCTTGATCAAATGAGAATTTTTGGAGTATATCCTGATGGAGTTGAGCTTCAGCCAATCACCCTAGCGCCCCTTCAACCTGCCAGACCAGAGAAAATCAAATGGTAAGGCAAATGAAAGAGATCTGCAACGTAAAGAAACGATAGGAAGTAAAATTTCATAAAAAAAAGTTTACTCCCTGAACCGGACACCCGAGAGCAGAGACGGGGTGAGTTTCCCCACAACTGCGTCCTCTCTAGTGTGCCTCTTCAACCTGCAGAAAATATGTAAACAAAAAAATGCGAGATATATACCGAACAATACTTAGTACATAAGAGTATCAATTCCAGTCATCAAATCATCAAATCATTTACATAAAAACTGAAAGTAATCCCAGACAAATATTCTTTATTCAAATTTCGTTGCCAAAGCTCATGAATACAATGGTGGGGTCACTTCTCTTAAATAGTTTGAGAGAGACGTAAACCATAACTAACTTTTACATCCAACGATTGAGATTAAAACATCATCAATGGTGGAGATCAACAATACATAGATCACTACATGGATCAAGTAATTAAGTCAAAGAGGGGGTGCACTTTACTCAAGGATTCCTATACTAGGTGAAAGTCACAATATAACATAAGATGCTACATGATAATACATAGGAGGGGGTCCCTAGGGGCTTAATTCACCTTAGGACCCTTTACAACTTCATAATACATGATATAACAATACAATACATAAGTAGCCAAGTAGAGGGGGCGCCCTTGGCGGGGTTTCCTNCTAGGGGCTTAATTCACCTTAGGACCCTTTACAACTTCATAATACATGATATAACAATACAATACATAAGTAGCCAAGTAGAGGGGGCGCCCTTGGCGGGTTTTCCTCACTGGCTAAGCCAAGATAAAAATAATACAGACAACTGCTAACTGGAAACTGTTGGAGCACTGTCTGGTATGCTGAGAAACATCATCTGTCAAAATTCCAAGCCATTTCCTTGACCCAGAAGGACAAATCAAGTTTTTTAGTGATTTCTCTAATTCATTTTTGTTGTTACAATCTTTGGAAAATGATGAATCCATCATAACTCTGTCCATGGTGTAAACTGGGGAAAAATGACTGCTCTGGATGATCTGGAGACATAGAAGAATGGTATAAGTGACTACTCATTCCCCCTAGAACATTGTTTTGCTCTAGAAGAACCAATCATACTGCCATGTGGAATAAAATTTGATCATTTGGCCAATAATTAAGTAATAATAATCACTTATCAGGAGAATCGAGGCCAAACTCTCAAAACTGAAACCCCAGTATTGGTCATGGGCATGTCTTGAACAATTATAGATCAAGTTGCATTTTGAGTCACTGCCTTGGAAACTGTGCTTGACTTGGTCAAACTGGGTTGACTAGGTCAAAGTACCCAAACTGAAGGTGAGAAACTGTATCAATATGATCATGTAAGCATCCAGGGTAAGAAATGCTTCAATAATGTATATCAAAACCAAGCTTAAATCAGTTATTCAAGATTATGGTGACAAATAATAATAATCATAATAGTAAGATGTACTTGTGCTTGTGAAGAACCTTGGAACTTTTCTAGAAGTGTGATTGTCCATGCCATACTTACAAAGGGTAAACAATGTGCTACTACTAGGTGAGGATGGAAAACAAGGCTGAGGCAAAGGGTAATGCATTTTGACTTACTTTGTCTTTGTGATTTATCCTAATAATGACAAGTACACACAACCAAAGTGACATATGCATGATAGATTGAACAATAAGGAATGGTGGTGTCTCACAGGTGGATGAGTTGATCTGAAAAGTGTCCATTCAACCTTAACAACATGTCTACGACTCACATCCAAGCTAAGAATCAAGCTCTATGAGGATTATTTCTAGGACCCTTGTGTTGAGTACACAAGAAACTATAGTGAAGAGATCCTAGGGTACACTTAGAATTAGTTGTCCCTTACACTATCTCACATTAAAACCCATAGGCTCTATGAGGAATTAATCATTACATTTCAATCAGATGGACAACGATATTTAGATTTAGCATTTGTTTATCCGCTGCTTTATTTGGGCCTTGAACCATTTCACTTTATAGCCTTTTTGGTTTGTGTCTAAAGACACAGTTTGCAATTTCATTTGCAGGCTTGCATTTCATAACATATAACATATAGCTCATAGTGCATGTAATGATGGTAGACATATTGCTTCAAGTTTTAGCTGACAATTTATCGGGAAACTAGGGGGAATATCCACAGTCAGGACCAAACATCGGGGAAAACTGACCAGAGAGGTCAAGGATTCAAAAACCAACTCTCCTAAGCTTAGGAACCAACACCAACGGGTTCTCCTGGCCCAAAAGGATCAAGGCTTCGGCAAGTTTTGCTGGACAACTCAGAGCCGTGACAAACAACATGGGATCCATCATGCATAGAGGTCAAAATGGGGAAAAGATCTTCAATCTCACAAGTCTCAAATAGTCTAAATCATAGGATAAGTTTACAATGGATGAAACTAGTTGGGCGGGGGCAAGTGATAAATGGAATCAACCTAGCACTAAGGTTTACTATTTGTACAAGCATGGCATGAGCAACAGTCTCCACTTTAGGTCCCTTGATTAGTCACAAAACAGGTTAAAATAAAAATAGATATAAGTATAGGTCACTATAATCATCCTAACCTGATAAGCATAGGTGTCTAACATATATCATAGAGCAAAATCAAACCAAGGAAGTGTATACTTGATCTCACCCCATATATATGTCTCCAACTGATAAGCCGCTCTATAACTGTGTGTACCAACTCTTATATGCTGCTCTGCTACAATGAACTATATCATCACCAAAAGAATCTCAATGGACTCCTGAATCTCAGTCCTGGCAAGGAGAATTTGATGAAAAAGGCTTTGGAAAGGCTGAAGCTGTAAAAATCCATGCTAATACCCCATGTGAAAAATAGTGTAACACCCCAGTTTTGACCCCAAGGGGGAGGGGAATGTAATGACCCAGTTTTGACCCCATGGTATTGAAATTTTACATGATGTATATAGTGTTATTAAACCATGGCAAGGAGCTCAAGGCCAAGGCCCTGCCATCGATTTGGTGTTTTTTGTATAGGTGATCAAGGTTGATGCCTATGGTTTATCGTGTTGGTCAAGCACAGAGCATTTTGGAATACCATGTAAATATACAATTTAATAAAATACCACAACTAGATATGCACTACAACGTGAAAGACATGGGGGCATGATTTCATAGAGGAATAGGGAGAGGGAGTTAACTATCAGATGCCAGGTGAGATATTGTGGGTCCAATCCTCACAAAACCTGGTCTAATTAGCAGAAAAACCTTCGTTGATTTGTCATCCAAGTCACCCAGGCGGACTCAAGCTTGGAATAAATTCTTTTGGATAATAATTTCGCACCAGTTCGTTGATGTTAAACAACTTGCTAGTTGAATCAGTGGAATTTTTGTGGACGGTTGGATTTGTGTCCCCACCAGATGAACGCTGGACTCCAAATTTGATGAAGCGGATTTCATAGGAATTTTGCGCACATCAAAAGTTTGTTAAGCCGCGCTAGTTCAATCAGCGAAATCACTGTGCACCATCGATCTATTTTGATGGTCGATCTCAGCCGTAGATCTGTCCAAGTTACCCGTTCTTTAAGCTTGTCTACCCTGGTTCGTCCCCTGTACTCAATCATTCAATTTTCTTGCAGGAAATCGGTTGAGGCAGTTAGTGCCTTGGGTAGAGTAAGGCATGGCAATCGATTTCATGACTGAGCAAGTCTGCAGTTGCAGAAGCCATGTTCTTGCTTCTAAAGAAAGTAAACCAGAAAATGCATGCCCAATCCCTCAACCTGGTTGTCACCTGAACGTTGTGGTCATTTGATTCATTCGATTAGATCGATTATGCATGGTTCACTCTCTTGAGTCGCGGAGAAGGTTTTTGTTCATTGTTCACAATTCCATTCTACATTGTGGTTCAGAGTTGTTCATGGTTGTTCACCATCCTGAGTCGCAGAGTGTCTCTCCTGTGTTACAAAGTATGTGAAACTATGGTTGTGGTGTTACAGTGTTATCCTGAATTACGTTGTGGTGTGGAACCTTGTTTTTGTTGAATTATTGTAACTTTGAAGAATATTCTAAATGTATTTTATTGGTCCCCAATGTTCCTATTGGGAGAATCATTTGTATTTCTTTGTACCCCAATGTTCCTATCGGGAGAATCACTAAAGAGTCATGAGGAAGTCCCCTCTGTTGTAGGTCGGGTCATTAGTACCCTCCGGAATATATTATTATATTAAGTTAGCCCAGTTATGTTTACTCGAGCCTACATAACTGAGTTAAGTTTACTCGAGCCTACATAACTGGGTTAAATGTCAAGTGAACGAAAGAATATAAATAGAGTGAGGCGCCTCTCATTTGAGACACACACACTCACTTGTGTATCGCATAAGAGAGAGAGAGAAAGAGTTGTAGTTGGAGAAGGAGGAGGATCGGTTTTTGGGTTTTACCTTTTATCTTTAGGGGCATCTATATTGAGGAAGCTTTTGCTTGGTTTTTCCCATTAGGGTTTTCCCAGGATAAATTTGTGTTCTTTTTGTGTGGTTGTGCTTGTCTATCTTTCAGTGATCTTTTTGGCTTATGATTATGTTGTTATGATGCTAAATGTTTTAAGATCTGATATAACCATTAAAACTTAACATTTTTCCTCTATTTTACAGAGTGGTATGTAAACCTGTTTCTCTGTGTTAGAGAGTGGAGCCTCTGTTGCTGTGTTTCCTTGTGGGTTGTTGTGATGTGCACCCTGGTTTGGTTCTGAACTGTATGCAAGAATTAGGAGTGGAAGAGACATTGAATGTGCTTGATAAACCTAGTGTGGAACCTCACAATAATATAAGAGTGGTTGGTGAATCTTCTATGCACATCCTAAAGATCACTGGAAGGGAAGGTGTAGCCCGAGGGACTGTGGAGCAGAGAAGGGGACACTTACTTGTTTTGGGTGTGTAGGTATTGTGGATGCCAGGCTAGATAAATCTTGTGGAGGTGTCCTTAGCTATGTGAATGATATCACTAGCTTAGCAATTCTTCCTATCCACTGCGTTAGCAACCTGATAAACTCAAAGATAGATTGGCTTGGCTGACAGCCTGATAAACCCAATTGGATATTGTCTTGGTTGGGCATCCTGATCAACCCAATCGTACATTGGCTTGGCTGAGCATCCTGATAAACCCAATTGGTAATTGTCTTGGCTGTCTCTTGTTGTGCATTTGGCCATGTGTGTAATCCTTGGCTGGACAACCTAATAAACCCAACTATATGTTGTCTTGGCTGAGTAAGCCTAATAAAGCCAACAGTATGATGGCTTGACTGTGAGCAGTCTGATAAACCCATCAATTAGTTGGATTGGTTGGTCCATATTGTGAATGTTGGCTTGACTGTGAGCAGTCTGATAAACCCAACAGTAAGATGGCTTGGCTAAGTAGCCTGATAAACCCATCTGTTAGTTGGCTTAGCTGAGTAGCCTGATAAACCCAACAGTTAGTTGGCTTGGTTGTGTAGACTGAGAAACCCAACAGTGTTTGGATTGTATGCCTGCAACCTAACAAACCCAATTGAGTGTTGGCTTGGCTAGACAGTCTGATAAACCCAAGTGAAGGTTGGATTGACTATGTTTGATGTGCTCTGGCTGTGTGTGAGTCTATTGTTCCCTAGTTCCTTGTGGAAGTCATGCCCAGCTCGGGGGTGGCAGTTGTGTTGAGAGATTAATGAACACAACTGGCCTATGGTTAGGTGGAACGTTGCAGTGACATAGCTAGTTGCGGGACAACTTCATCTTCAAAGATAAGTATCTATGTTATTCTTGTTTATGCAATGTATTTTCTTATGAATGAAATGAATATGATGAATGCTTGTTAATGTTTCAGTAGAGTTTACTGTTGATTAATGTTCCTGCATTTGCATTTGTATATGTCATGTATGTTTCAATGCATCTTTGCTTATGGTCATGGAGGCTAGAATCCTGGTTAAATAGTCATAATGCATCTGACTTAAGTATTTCTGCACTCGAAATATGCCTACAGAAGGAGGAGGGCAGAAAACAGGAAAAAAGACAACGCAGAATGGTGAGTTTTTGACTTCCAAGTTCTGTAGCGGAAAGGCGGAAGGCACAAAACAAGAAAAAAGACAAGGCAGATTGTTGAGTTTCTGACTTCCGAGTTCCGCAGCTGAAGGGCGGAAGGTGGAAAGTGGTTAAATAATTCCATCGATTTGTTGGTTTTTTGATTTCCGAGTTCCGTAGCAGAAGGCGGAAAGGCATGAAATCACCATGACGTTTTGCAAAGTTTCGATTTCCGAGTTCCACAAGGCAGAAGACGAAAAGGTCGGGTCCAGTGCGGAAAGGACCTTTCCGGCTACAGAGTGAATCTATTGATGGCGGGATGATTGTTACAGTGGTTTCTAAGCTTGAGCATGGATGTTGACGTAGAAGGTTTCACACCATGCCCTTTGTTTCAAAGAAGAACAAAGGTTCTTTAAGAAATTTTTAATTCTGCATGGTAATCGAGGTATGGGTACGTGACAATGTGGTATCAGAGCTACTGGTTACGACATTGGGCCTAGATGGGCCAAGTAAATAGTTTTCAGAACTATTGGTTCCATGGTAAGTGGTTTTTAGATTCTGAGATTGTCTAACAATGATGCTTATTAACACATTTTGCATAGTCATAGTGCAATTTGGAAAAGTTGGTTTTTGGCTCAGCCATGAGAACCTACAACATGAATGATGCGCAGGACCGCTATGGGCTCGAGGCATATGCTATGGGGGAAAACGCCTGAGTTGGAAACGATGAGACAGAATCTAATTGGAGAAGATATAAATATACTCCCCCAGATATTGCAGCCACCATGAGAAGCCTAAGGGTGGAGATGCAAAGTAACAGAGAAGACAATGAAAGGATGGTTAAAGCTCAGGAAGAGCATAATCAGCTGAATGCAGCCATGTTGTAAAGTTTGACAGAAATCCAAATGCGGATGAACTCTGGCATCAGGCAGTAAATCCAGAAGGAAGTAAGAGCAGTGCCAGAAGAAGAAGAATAAGGTCTTCTAGTGGATCAGCTGACTCTGAAGGATCCATTGGGGGTTCAAGCTCCTCACCTCACAGGAATAATAGGAAGATGTGTTACCGAAACAGTTTATGTGATGAATTCAAGAAGACAAGGCCTCCTACCTTTAATAGTGAGATAAAAAATAGTTAAGAAGCTGAAGCTTGGCTTCTTGGGATGAAGAAGTATTTCCAAGTCCAAGACTACTCAGGAAATATGAAGGCAAGGGCAGCCATCTTCAATCTAAATGGAAGAGCATCTATATGGTGGGAGCACCTCGGGAAAGTGAGGAAGATCAATGATAGAAAGATTGCGTGGAAGCAGTTCAAGAAATATTTCAAGCCGAAGTACCTCTTTGACGGGTACTATGATGAAAAGATTAAAGAGTTCCATGAGTTAAGATTGGGGCAGCTGAGCATGGAAGAATATGCAAACAAGTTCTTGGAGTTGTTGAGGTATGTCAGATACATCAAGGATGATAAAGTGAAAATTCATCATTTTCTGAGTGGGCTACCTCAAGCATACAAAGACAGAATTGAGGTTGATGAACCTAGAACTTTAGAAGAGGCTATATTAGAAAGGCCAAGTATTGCTATGAGCATAACAAAGGAAAACCTGATATCCATAAGGCATGGAAGGATAAGAAGAAGGAAAAGTTTGACCAAAGGAAGAAAGGTTTCAAACCCTCTAACTTTCGAAATCAACAAAGGCAGCCATCACAAGCTGTGACTAAGCCAGCCAGAGTGATGAGAGATAAGGCAAGAGATCCAAAAGAGGTCAGAGAACCACTCCAATGTTGGGGATGTGGAGAAAACCATATGCGTAGGAATTGTCCATATGAGAATGGATATGTAATGCAAGCTCACAACATCCAAGAAGCAGAAACTGTGGATCAAGTAGCAAGGACTGTACCTAGAATTTATGCAACGCTAGAGCACTGCTAGGCAGATCATCAATCAATTGTGGTTGAAGTTGAAGGTAAGATTGTTGAGCAATCTGTTTCTGTTTTGATTGACCCTGGATCTACTCACTGTTATATTACTCCTATAATTGTTGAGATTTGTGCTTTTAAGAAGTTAAAGCATAGCAAGTCATGGTTAGTTCAACTAAACACTGCAACCAAGAGAAAAGTTAGTGAAGTGGTAGAGAAGTGTCCATTAGTAATGGATGGGTTAGTCACCTATGTAGACTTGAATGTTCTATCACTTGGTTCCTATGATATTCTCATTGGAAAGGATTGGTTAGAAGTGCACAGAGTTAGGCTTGATTGTTACAAAAAGACTTTTAAGTGCATGGATGATGAAGGAAACCCAAGGGTTGTAAGAGGCATCCCAAAAGTGGTTTATGTTAGGCAGATTTCAACAATGCAGCTGAAGAAGTTCTGTAGGAAAGGTTGCAGATTGTATGTAGCCCATGTTTTGGAGGCAGTAGAGAATGAAACTCCTAGGTTGGAGGACTTTCATGTACTTCAAGAATTCAGGGCTATTTTTCCTGATGAAATTCCAGGACTTCCTCCAAAAAGATACATTGATTTTATAATTGACCTTGTGCCTAAAGTAGCACCAGTGTCCAAGACACCCTACAAGATCAGCACACTAGAATTGCTAGAGCTAAAGATGCAGTTGCAAGAGTTGTTGGAAAAGAAGTATATCAAGCCTAGTGTGTCTCCTTAGGGAGCACCAATTTTGTTTGTGAAAAAGAAAGATGGTACACTCGGGTTGTATATTGATTACATACAGCTAAATAAAGTCACTATGAAGAATAAATACCCTTTACCTCGAATTGATGACCTTTTTGATCAAATGAGAGGAGAAAAGGTATTTTCCGAGATTGACTTGAGGTCTGGTTACCATCAGGTAAGAATCAATGATGAAGATATTCATAAGACAACCTTCACAACAAGGTATCGACACTGTGAGTTTGTAGTGGTACCATTTGGTCTCACAAATGCACCGGCTACATTCAAGTGCCTCATGAATAGTGTTTTCAGCAGATATCTGAACAAGTTTGTTCTTGTTTTCCTTGATGACGTTCTTATTTATTCTAAGAATGAAGAAGAGCATGCAAAACATTTGAGATTGACATTGGAATTGCTAAGGGAGCATAAGCTATATGCAAAGTTGAGAAAATGTGACTTCTATAAAGATATAATTCATTATTTGGGTCACATTATCTCAAAGGAGGGAATATATGTGGACCCTAAGAAGATTGAGGCCATTATGAATTGGCCAACCCCAAGAAATGTGACATATGTGAGATCTTTTATGGGACTTGCAGGATACTATAGGAGGTTCATTGAAGGATTCCCCAAGGTTGCACATTCAATCACTTATTTTCAAAAGAAGGGTATAAAGTTTGAATGGACACCAAGATGTGAAGAGAGTCTCCAACAGTTGAAGAATCTTCTTACAAGTACACCAGTTTTGAAAATTGCAGATCCAGAAAAAGATTTTGTGGTGTGTACTGATGCATGTAATCAAGGACTTGGAGGAGTTCTTATGCAAGACAACCAAGTGGTATGCTATGAGTCAAGAAATTTGAAGGAGCATAAGAAAAACTATGTTACTCATGATCTATAACTTGCAACCATAGTACATGCTCTCAAGATGTGGAGGCATTACTTAATGGAAAGAAAGTTTGAGCTAAGGACAGACCATTGTGGTATGAAATATGTGTTTGATCAGCCAACTTTAAATGCTAGGAAAGCTAGATGGCTGGAGTTTTTGTGTGAGTTTGATTTTGAAATCAAACACATGGAAGGAAAAGAAAACAAAGTGGTCGATGCACTCAGTAGGAAGATGCATGAAATGCATGTGGCATCTCATAGTATTTTCCAACCAGATTTGAGGCAGCAGATTGTTAATCATACTGCGAAGGATAAATTGTATGTGTAGATAAAGGACAAGTTGTAGCAGCAAAGTCTTGAAAAGAGGTATGAGGGATATATTACCTATAAGAACATAATTTATATTCCAAATGTGGAAGATTTGAGGAGAGTTGTTATGGATGAGATCCATCAAGCTCCATATTCTGGTCACCCAAGATATCATAAGACAATTGCTACATCCATAAAGCAGTATTTTTGGCCAGGAATGAAAAAGGACATTGTTGAGTATATTTCAAAGTGCATGAAATGTTAGCAAGTGGAGGTTGAGCATTAACACCCAGCAGGTTTGTTGCAACCTTTGCCAGTCTCAGAATGGAAATGGGAAGTTGTTTCGATGGATTTTATCACAAGATTTCCAATGACTATGAGGCAACATGATTCCATCATGCTTGTGGTGGACAAGTTAACAAAGGCATCACATTTTATACTGGTTAATTCCACGTATAAGGTTGATTCCATTGCAAAAATATTCATGAAGGAAATTTTCAGATTGCATGGATTGCCTACGGCAATAATTTCTGAAAGGGATACCAAGTTCACTTCCAATTTTTGGAAAGGTTTGTTTGCAAATTTGGGTACAAAGCTGAACTTCAGCACTGCCTACCATCCTCGGACTGATGGGAAAACAAAGAAAGTGAATCAAGTGCTTGAAGACATGCTTCGCATGTATGTGATGGACAAACCATCTAGGTGGGGATTATTTACACTTGGTAGAGTTTGCTTATAATAATGGACAGCAAGCATCATTGGGAATGAGTCCATATGAAGCCTTGTATGGAAGAAGGTGTAGGACACCAGAAACTTGGGATAATCCAGTGAACAGGATTGTGCTTGGTCCATAATTGCTCAAGGAAATGGAGCAAGAGGTTGCAAAGATCAAGCAAAACCTGAAAGCATCCCAAGAAAGAAAGAAAAGATATGCAGATAAGCATAAAGAACATAGAGAGTTCAGTGTTGGGGGTCATGTTTATCTTAGAGTGAGGGAAAGGAAGAGTCCCTTGAAGCTTGGAAGTTGTGCCAAGCTATCACCTAGATATTGTGGGCCTTTTGAAGTGCTTGAAAGAATAGGGCCAGTTGCATATAGACTTGCATTGCCTGCTAGCACTAGAGCTTATAATGTTTTTCATGTTTCTTTGCTTAAAAAATATGTACATGATCCTAACCATGTGATAAATTGGGATGTGATTCAAGTGGAACCCAAGGGAGAGTTCCAAATCGAGCCATCGTGCATCCTCGACAGGAAGGTTACAGTGCTCCAGAATCGAGCCATTGAGCAAGGAAGGTGTAGTGGAAGCTCTACGGTCCTGAAGAGGCTACATGGGAGCTAGAGGATGCCATGCGATTGGCACATCCAATTTTGTTCAATTTTGTAAAGCACTGAGGACAGTGCTAATGAAGAGGGAGGGGAATGTAACACCCCGGTTTCAACCCCAAGGGGAAGGGGAATGTAATGCCCCGGTTTTGACCCCATGGTATTGAAAGTGTACATGATGTATATGTTGTTATTAAATCATGGAAAGGAGCTCAAGGCCAAGGCCCCGCTGTCGATTTGGTGTTTTGTGTATAGGTGATTAAGGTTGATGCCTATGGTTTATCGTGTTGGTCAAGCACAGAGCACTTTGGAATACCATGTAAATACACAATTTAATAAAATACCACAGCTAGCTATGCACTACAACGTGAAATATAATGGGGGCATGATTTCACAGAGGAATAGGGAGAGGGATTTAACTAGCAGATGCCAGGTGAGAGATTGCGGGTCCAATCCTCACGAAAGCCATTCTAATCAGCAGAAAAACCTTTGGTGATTTTTCATTTAGGTCACCCAGGAGAACTCAAGCTTAGAATAAATCCTTTTAGATAATAATTCTGCGCCCGCTTGCTGATGTTAAACAACTTGCTAGTTGAATTAGCGAAATTTTGTGGAGCGTTGGATTTGTGTCCCCACTAGATCAACGGTGGACTCCAAATTTGATGAAGCGGATTTCATAAGAATTTCATGCACATCAAAAGTTTGTTAAGCTATGCTAGTTCAATCAGCGAAATCACTGTGCACCGTCGATCTGTTTTGATGGTCGATCTCAGTGGTAGATTTGTCCAAGTTACCCGTTCTTTAAGCTTGTCTACCCTGGTTAGTCCCCTCTTTTCAATCATTCAATTTTCTTGCAGGAAATCGGTTGAGGCAGTTAATGCCTTGGGAAGAGCAAGGCATGGCAGTCGATTCCGTGACTGAGCAAGCCTGTAGTTGCAGAAGTCGTGTTCTTGCTTCTGAAGCAAGTGAAACCAAAAAATGTGTTCCCAGTTCGTCAACCCGGTTGTCACCTAAACGTTGTGGTCATTCGATTCATTCGATCGGATCGATTATGCATGGTTCACTCTCTTGAGTAGCGGAGAAGGTTTCTATTCATTGTTCACAATTCCATTCTACATTGTGGTTCAGAGTTGTTCATGGTTGTTCACCATACTGAGTCGCAGAGTGTCTCTCCTATGTTACAGAGTATATGAAACTCTGGTTGTGATGTTACAGTGTTATCCTGAACTACATTGTGGCGTGGAACACTATTTTCCTCTATGTTAAAGAGTGGTATGCAAACATGTTTCTCTGTGTTACAGAGTGGAGCCTGTGTTGCTGTGTTTCCTTGTGGTTTGTTGTGATGTGCACCCTAGTTTGGATCTGAACTATATGCAAGACTTAGGAGTGGAAGAGATGCTAAATGTGCTTGATAAACCTAGCGTGGAACCTCACAATAAGATAAGAGTGGCTGGTGAATATTCTATGCACATCCTGAAGAGAACTAGAAGGGAAGGTGTAGCCCAAGGGACTGTGGAACAGAGAAGGGGACACTTCCTTGTGTTGGGTGTGTAGGTATTGTGGCTGCCAGGCTAGATAAATCTTGTGGAGGTGTCCTTAGCTCTGTGAATGAGCAAACTAGCTTAGCAATTCTTCTTGTCCACTGCCTTAGCAGCCTGATAAACCCAAAGATAGATTGGCTTGGTTGACAGACTGATAAACGCAATTGGATATTGGCTTGGCTGGGCAGCCTAATAAACCCAATCGTACATTGGCTTTGTTGGGCAGCCTGATAAACCCAATCGTACATTGGCTTGGCTGGGTAGCCTGATAAACCTAATCGTACATTGGCTTGGCTAGGCAGCCTGATAAACCCAATCGTACATTGGCTTTGCTGAGCAACTTGATAAACCCAACTGGTAGTTGGCTTAGCTGTGTCTTGTTGTGCATTTGGCCATATCTATAATCCTTGGCTAGACATCCTGATAAACCCAACTGTATGCTAGCTTGGTTGAGTAAGCCTGATAAACCCAGTAGTATGATGGCTTGACTGTGAGCAATCTGATAAACCCATCAGTTAGTTGGATTGGCTGGTCCTTATTGTGGATGTTGGATTGACTGTGAGCAGTCTGATAAACCCAACAATAAGATGGCTTGGATCAGTAGCCTGATAAACCCATCTATTAATTGGCTTGGCTGAGAATCCTGATAAACCCAATTGTAGCTATCTTGATTGTGTAGCCTGAGAAACCCAGCAGTGTTTGGCTTGTATGCCTGCAGCCTAATAAACCCAACTGAGTGTTGGCTTGGTTAGACAGTCTGATAAACCCAACTGAAGGTTGGCTTGACTGTGTTTGATGTGATCTGGCTATGTGTGAGTCTGTTGTTCCCTGGTTCCTTGTGGAATTCATGCCCAGCTTGGGGGTGGCAGTTGTGTTGAGAGATTAATGAACACAACTAGCTTATGGTTGGGTGGAACGTTGCGGCGACATAGCTAGTTGCAAGACAACTTCATATTCAAAGATAAGTATCTCTGTTATTCTTGTTTATGCAATGTATTTACTTATGAATGAAATGAATATGATGAATGCTTGTTAATGTTTCAATAGAGTTTATTGTTGATGAATGTTCATGCATTTGCATCTGTATATGCCTTGTATGTTTCAATGCATCTTTGCTTATGATCATGGAGGCTAGAATCCTGGTTACAAAGTCAGAATGCATCTAACTTAAGTGTTTTTGCACCCGAAATACGCCTGTGGAAGGTGGAGGGCGGAAAACAGGAAAAAGGACAAGGAAGAATGGTAAGTTTTTGACTTCCGAGTTCCGCAGCGGAAAGGAAGAAGGCGGAAAATAGGAAAAAAGACAAGGAAGAATGTTGAGTTTCCGACTTCAGAGTTCCGCAGGTGAAGGGCGGAAGGTAGAAGGCGAAAAGTGGTTAAATGATTTCGTCTATTTGTTGGTTTTCCGATTTTCGAGTTCCGAAACAGAAGGCGGAAGGGCGAAAAGGAATAAATACAGAAAGGCATGAAATCACTGTGATGTTTTGCAGAGTTCCGATTTTCGAGTTCCACAAGGCGGAAGGCAGAAGGCGGAAAGGTCGAGTCCAGTGCAAAAAGGACCTTTCCGGCTACAGAGTGAATATGTTGATGGAGGGACGACTGTTACAGTGGTTTCTAAGCTTGAGCATGAATGCTGACGTAGAAATTTTCATGCCATGCCCTGTGTTTCAAAGAAGAACAAAGGTTCTTTAAGAAATTTTTAATTCCGCATGGTAATCGGGGTATGGGTACGTGACAAATAGCCCAGAATAGAATAAAAGATAAGTCTGCATGTTGCATCATGGAATCCCAACTGCAAATGTATATGTGATAACATTAGTATACAACACTCCTAGACCTAATCACCCTATAGGATCGATCATTATAAAGACTTTCACCACTTTGGAGGAATTTTGAGTGAAAATTTAATTAAAGGGAAAATTTAATTATCCAAGGAAAAAAAGAACTCGATGAAAGGACTTCCCTAATGATAAAGTCTTAGGAAACTAAGTTTTACAAAAAAATTACCATCATGCTAACATATCCTTACAAAATCCCCAGGGGTGCGGAAATTTCATGGAGAAGGAGAAGAGAAGAAAGGGGCAAAATTGCCCAGGTGAGTCTTCTGAAGGTTGAAAAATTTTGCTAGGTACACTTTGATTGTCTTTATGGTACACAGTACATGGTACATGGTTTCCACCTAGTTGTTTTGGTGGTCAACTTTCTGGCTCCAACTTGAGGATGTGTGCTCGATCTGGTCTTCCAGCCAGGAGAAGATACGAGAACTCCAAAATCTTTGGTTTTTATCATCTGTAAAAACAACTCCACCTAACAAGAAAAGCTTAGTAGCACAAGTTTTATAAAAAACCAATGAACCATAAGTTGCTTTATTAGAAAGTAAAAACAGAACTTAATTAACAAAAACATTATTATTAAGTACATAAAATAAACATGAGAAAATAAACATCTTAGGTCAAATCAAATATCCAATGCATCCACCTAAGCATTTTATCAACTTTAAAGTTTTTTGTCTTGTCTTTGGTTACCAACAAAAGAAAGGACACATTTATTAAGAAATGCAAACCTGTGTGATGATTCAGGATGGGATGGCTAGGTGGGTAATCATAGGAATGAATAATGTCACGAAACTACTTCCCAAGCTGGTTGGTCCTCATGCAGGCTTCTTCTATCCAAGATTGGATAGGACTAATATACACATATGCATGATGAGTCAGAACAACAACTTCATCATATTGTTCCAAAGGGATTATCTACTGATAACTCTGTGTGTAATCCCCTAGCTACTCCAAATCATAAAGAACTTCAGCATGTGAAGACGATGGTTGAGATAGATCTTCAATTAATAGCATCCCATCTAACTTTTCACAACACCACTTCTTTATGTCTTCATTACTACTACTGTTATATGGCTCAGACTAATCATATGGAAAAGTTGCATGCTCTTCCTCCATATAAAGATTTCCCAAGGCCTCAAGATCCATGTTATCCTCTCTAAAAACCTCATAGATAGGATCTTCAATAAAAATATCAAGAGACTCAATACTCCCTCTCTCAGACATGACAGACAGGATTATCAATCAATCCTTCAAAATATTTTGGTTTATTATCTTCCTTCTCAGACATGTCATAGATTGGATCTTCCATGAATGTCCAAGAATACTCGTCAACAACTTTGTCAGACATTAGGGATTCTTCATCACAATCATCATGCTCTAGGCTATACTTGTCCTCCTGATCGCAATCATCCTCTTTAGAAAAAAGGTTGCAAGGCAATAAACCTTCCAAACTGTCATCATTATATGGAGAATGGGAAGGAGTACCATCTTGAACATTACAGATTTCACCATAAGTTTCATTACAAGCCTCTGTAATGGTTTCTTCATGAGGTTGATCTGGGGTACACATATGATCAGCATCACCGAAATAATCATGAAAGAATCCCCAATCTTCCATATTCTTTGTGGATGTGACATGAGGAGGATCTTCAATAGTGCCTCTACTTTGATAAACTTCTTTAGTGGGATCATCATGGAGGTGTTTCTCAATAGTGGGAATTATGGATTCTCTTAGCTTTTTTTAGTTTGTCAAAACCTCTTTCTGTAGCAGTTACCATATCCTCTTCACCATGATGCCACCTCTTAAAAAATATAGCAAATAATTTTTCAAGGGATGTAATGCATTTATCAAGAAGACCATTGTACCACATCCAAGCATCCTTCTTTAGAGTATTGACAAATACCCGCATCATATTATCTTGATGAAGCATGTTAAGTTCATTTCCCATAAATGAAAGAAAAGATATGATGTTGTAATGTCCCCTTCCTTTTAGGCCCTGAGGCCCATACCGCTAACCTATGTGATTCCTGTGGGTTCGAGCGGTTACTGATAACTAGGGAATCAGATCAGGACTGATGCCATCCATAGAAGATCTACGGCATCCTCACTTGGTCAAGAAGGGCCACCTGGGCCAAAGGCCACCTTCATGCATGACCATGCTCTTTTCCATGCTCCATGCATGACCATGCTCTTTGCATGCAATTCAACGGCAAATTAGAAGATAAAGTGACCTAATTAGGTCAAAGATTAGGTTTTGCGCAGTTGAAATTTATAAATAGAAGGTAAAGCAAGAGGAGACCTCACTTATGATTATTGATTATTTTGGGAGCACTTGGATAGCAGCACAGCAGTTGGGGTTGAAGACGGAGTCTTCAGCTAATAGGATTTCGGCAGTGAAACATCTGTCCTAGTCTTATTCCGGGTAAGCCGTACTGGTTCACCACTTGTTCTTCATTTCATTCATCAGTTATATAGCACAGGGTATAGATTGTTGCAGAGGCACGGTGCCGCCGTAAGAGGGGGTTTTCAACCAGAAAGCCCTAATCAGCTATTGGGCCTTCAGATCTCAGTTTCCTTCTGAAACTCAGGCATCATTCTCACTAGCAGCTTCATACTCCGATACCCAGTGACTATCAGCTCCATTTGAGCTCATCCGAAGGAGTTATCAGCATTTCCAGACCACCAGGGGCGTGAGCAGCTGCCTCAGAGAACCAAGTCGCTATCATACTTAGAGGGTTCAGAACTACAGTATTTTCCAGCCAATCTCTCCGGCACAGCAAGGCTATCAGCCCTACAAATCGGCAGATCCATCGGGCCCCTCCTTCCTTGAGGGCGTCACCTTTTTCTCTGCTTGGGCGTCTTATTGCTAGAGCATTCACTAGAGACGGGAGAGATCAGTTCCTCTCCGATCCAGATCTCAGTACTTGCAGACTTTATGTGCAGCAGTTCAGCCAGTTATCAGTGGTAAGTGTGTATCCTATCTCACAAACCCTAACCCTAATTTTTCCTATAAAATAGGGATTTTTGCCTGGCAGTTTGTAAGCCCAGTTGTATCCGCATAATTGTTTAGAAATAGAAAATATCAGGATTTGGGATATTACAGTGGTATCAGAGCTATTTTCTTGGCCAGTTGTGGGCTTAAGAGATGAAAAGTAGATGAATACAGAAGGGGATCCTTTTGTAACCTATAGGAGGAGAAAGAGTAGGTACACAGGAGACTTTGAAGATATCCAGCTTGAGGATACCGATTCCGACATGGAACAGACATGTATTCATGCGGATAGGGGAAAAGGAACGGGAGATGAGGAGGATCGGATGGACTTTCGCAACTTGGTCTCTGCATTGCAAGACTTAGCAAAAGGACAAAAATAAGTCCTCAATGCAATCAGTAGACTGTCAGCGAAACCAGAACCAGGTATCAGCAGTACACCCCCTTCACCAGTAGAGCGGGGATCTTCCAACGGCAGTGGAAAGATGGCGTACACCAACATCCAGAACACTCCCCACATATACAGCAGACCTACTATCAAGCCTACCATGCCTCACTTCTTGGCAGATACAGTAGGGGGCCTAGTCATGCAGGTAGAGCCCAGGGAGCCTTATGGGGCTTATTTGCAAGAGTACACAGACTTGGCAGATGATTTTCATGCTGCTATGTCTTTTTCCGACTTCTGCAACATGAAGAGCAGGAACAGGCCCAGGAATTTCAACAAGGGTTTCAATCACAACTATGAGCTGCAGAAAACCTTGGGTAGGTTGACCATCCCAAACTTTGATGGGACTCGCGGAGGATCAGCGAGAACATGGGTCCAAAAGTTGGATACCTATTTCCAGCTCAACCCCATGACAAAGACAGACGCCATTAAATTGGCTACACTTCACTTGGACGGAGAGGCTCACGAATGGTGGTACCATGGACTGGTGACATTGGGTCACAACACCATACATTCTTACGGTGAGTTCACTCAGAGACTCATTGAGAGGTTCGACAGGAAAGATCCAGAGATCCATTTCAGGGAGTTGGCTCAACTCAAGCAGACTGGTAGCGCAGAATCATTCATTTCAGAGTTCCAGAGGCTAGCCGTTATGGTAACAGATGTGTCAGAGAGCAGACTGACTATGTTATTCACTGAGGCCCTCATAGAACCACTACGGGGATGGGTGAAAGCCTACAAACCCCTCACTCTGCAGGATGCTATTAGCAGGGCAAGGGATCTTCAGGATTCAGTTCCCAAAAACAAATTCCCTATGAAAACCAATTTTCCTATTAGGGACAAGGACAGGAAACCTTTCCAGCGGGATGTGCCCAAGAAAACTGGTTAGATGAGGACACCAGGAAAGATTTGAGAAGGAAAAAGCTGTGCTTCACTTGCCAGGAACCATGGGTACTAGGACACAGATGCGCCAGGAAGGCGAAGGCACATTACATTGAGGTGTATTCAGACAGTGACAAGGACGACGATGAGCAGGAGGCCACATAAGAGGAATCACACCAGGGTGATACACCAAAGGGAGTCATTGCTACACTGTCTGGAGTACCGAGATTCCATACTCTCAGGGTCAGGGGAGTAGTGCAGGGTCACAGAGTAGGAGTTCTGATTGATGGGGGAGCCACCCACAATTTCATTGACTCCGCTTGGGTAGCCAAACGAGGTATTCAGACCGAGAAGTTCGAGGGATTCATTGTAGCAGTAGCCGGGAACTCCAGCATGGAGTGCAACTACTGGATCCCGAAACTGAATGTTGCCTTGGGTAACTATTAGATGACAAACTCTTTCTATGTAGTGGATGTAGCGGATACTCATGTGGTATTGGGTGTTCAGTGGCTTTACTCTATAGGAAAATACACTACAGATTACAGGGCAATGGAGATGGAGTTTCAGGGGCCATATGGCAAATGGGTAGTTTTGAGGGGCATGAACACTTATCCCCCAAAACCGGTCTCATCACAGAGAATGGAGGCAGTGCTTCGACAGGATGATATAGAATGGGCTGCAGAATGTTTTTTCACCTTTAGGAAACCCCCAGAGACCAGCTCACAACACCCCAGTGACATTCAAGCCTTGCTACAGAAACACGAAAAGGTTTTTCGGGACCTTCCATCAGGAAGACCACGAGACCGGGGCTTTGAGCACATCATCGAGCTAGAGGAGGGGACACAAGCCGTCATCACCACTCCTTACAGGCATCCCAAGAGGTACAAAGATGAGATTGAGAAAACCATCAAGGAATTACTGGAGCTTGGTTACATACGACCCAGTTCTAGCCCCTTTGCATCTTCAGTAGTTCTGGTTAAGAAGAAGGATGGCACTCTGCGTATGTGCATCGACTATCGAGCACTTAACAAAAAGACCATCAAGAACAGGTATCCCATTCCCAGGATTGACGAACTCATGGATGAACTTCGGGGAGCTCAATACTTCTCCAAGATCGATCTTCGCTCGGGGTACCATCAGATCAGGGTAAGGGACCAGGACATCCCCAAAACAGCCTTCCGCTATCACTTTGGGCACTATGAGTTTTTGGTCATGCCTTTCGGGCTTACCAATGCTCCAGCAACTTTCGAGTCGTGCATGAACCACACCTTCAGGGCACAACTACGTAAGTTTCTACTTGTCTTCTTTGATGACATCTTGGTTTATAGCAAAACATGGGAAGAGCACTTGAAACACCTGGACGAGACGTTGAGTATTTTAGAAGAACAATCGCTTTACGCGAAAATGTCCAAGTGTGAGTTTGGCATGAAGGAAATGCTGTACTTAGGACATGTGATCAATGCAGAAGGAGTACAGGTGGACATGGAGAAAATCCGAGCTATCAGAGATTGGCCTGCGCCAAAAG